>JAQGBQ010001607.1:0-10978 GCA_034698485.1 Vertagopus arboreus
TAAATGAATGCAGCTACTAAATATCATATAATTTAGAGTCTATATAAGTTCGATCGTAACGGGTAAAAATTTGGAATAAATCGGACGTTTAATTAAAATTTTACAGCGTTATTAATTTAGTCGCTTTACTTATGGGACAGCCTTTAATAATATCTTACTTCAATAATATCTCATCTTACTTAATACATAAATTGTTGACTAATATTTTGTGTCCAATAGTCAGATTTACCCGTTTGGATTTTTTTTTCTGCTGACAAAGACATGCTTAGTGAAGAAAGCATTTTGTTTCAAGTCTTTCAAGGAAATAAAATATTTATTATATAAAAAGCATATCACATGAATCCTATTGTGTTTACATATATAAATCAGAAAGAAAAAAATCAAGAAAGAAATCTATATAGATCATATTAAATCGAATATGCTGATGACAGCAGGATAATATTTACCCTTTCTACATAATCAACAGCTCGAGCTGCATTAGGAAGATGATACGGACATGCAAACAAATAAGTGTCACGAGAGCTCCAAAATGACGACAAAGAACTTTTGTCGAGCATATAGCTGGTTATGGGCAACAGTAACGGAGAAAGTTCTTTTATGGAGATCAAGTTCAGTAAAAAAGACCTATATTAATAAACATACAGAGAAAATAAAACGTGGCAAATGTTTGCAAAAGTGTACAACACTAGGACAAAGCATAGGGAAATAATACTTATAATAAATGGGGAGTAGATCCTTATAATACCGTTTCCTTTAAATCCCTTGAACTTATTTGGATGGCGACTTCCGGGTGGAATCCATGAGACTTCACGAGTGAGGAACTTTGGATATTTTATTCCCATCTCATTAATAACAAAGAGAACAGCAAGAGATTGTAAAGATTATTGTCATAAACCAAGTACGGACTACTACTACTACTACTGTTGAGTACCTTGTGTGTACCACGGCATTTGTATGCTGTGGGGATAATCCATATGAACCCAAGTTTGGGAAAGTATATAAACTGTTTTAAAAGTTTTACGGCTGTGGTGATCAAAGCTTTTTTTGTGGCTAGATTTGTTGACTTTGCAAATTGTAAGATTGGGATTGGATCCTCGGTGAGTTAGGTGTTCTGGATCCGTTGTGACATATTATACTTTGAGATAGATATAGTATTAGAAGATAACAAGCAGTAGGAAGGTGTACTAATTTGAGAATTGTTGCATTGCGGTATTATTCTTCTGATAAGGAAACCTGGCATTGTTTCAAACTGGAAATGCAATCATATTGTTTGCCAATTCTTTACAAATCCTTGAGGTATGATACAAATCTTTGACAATTATTATGTTGTCCTTTTAGGTGCACCGTCAGTCCGTCAGTCAGCTACCAAATATTTGCCACATTGGCAACGTTTTACGTTCCAACCATTTTAATTTTGATACTGTACTGGAAAATATGGCAGACGGCAAAGGTGAATTTATATTTTACAATAACTTCAGGAAGGAACTAGTTTACAAACGTTCCTAGTCTTAATTAGTGTTTGTATTTTCTATGTATGACTAGAATCGGATTCGCAGGCATGGAAAAGGAAATAATAATAAACTTCCCACTTCGACATCTACAAATCCAATGCCTGCTACAAAAATTCCAATGTCCAGCACCTTTTCCGGTGACGAACTATCTTGTCACACAGCCACAGTAGAAACAAGCTCTGAGTCTGTTGTCGGAAGTCCTATGACTCCAATGGTTGGAGTTGTACAAGAAATGGAACAAATGCAAAATCCAACTATATATTGTGATGAAGAATCAGGAATTAATCCTTCAGTTGGTCCTTCTGAAAATCAACTCTCCCTTAAACCCCCAAATAGTCCTTTTAGAACTTCTCAAGGATCTCTCTCATCCCCTGATAATGAACCTCATGCAACGACACCAGTTCCTAGTAACTCAAATCACAAAATCAAGGATTTAAAAACACGAAAAGAGACCCTTGAAGCTAAAAGGGAACGTAAGTCATTCTGCATCCACTCCCACGAATCAAAGCTACTAGTGTTTTTAGGAATGATTGTGAATTATGAACGACTATTTTTATATAGGAAAAGCGGCTAAGACGCTTGCCGTAATTACAGGCGCTTTTATGGCCTGCTGGCTTCCATTCTTTGTCATGGTCGTCGTGCTGGCCTTCTGCAAAGAATGCGATTTACCAGAATATTTAATCAATTTAATACAGGTGGCTGTTTTTTTAAAATAATACTATTATTGATTACACAGGTGCTAACATTTTGTTTAATAATAATATTTCGTTTGACGTTTCAGTGGCTCGGGTACATAAATTCCACGCTTAATCCCATAATATATACCGTGTTTAATCCCGAATTCAGACTTGCCTTTAAGAGAATCCTCTTCGGCACGAAGGCATCTCGTCGACGTCGCCATTGAATGCTTAATTACAAAGATAGTTATTTATTTGATGAAAATGTTGGTTACCGATACACAAGATATGAGACCCGGGGGTATGTACTCCTCTGCTGATGATGATGATGATGGTCGAATGATAATAAAAGTGCTAATAGTTACATACATACATATACTCACACAGAAGACCGAAGACGTCTAATTACCCATATTACATGTATATAGATATAAGGCTACAATAGGTTATTTAGTTATTATAATAACATACCATTCGCTTAAATTACCAGATATAAAGCTAATTATACACTAGGTATTAATTGTTAAATAATGCAAGGATGACAGTTATGACTAGTCTATTATACTTCCCAATGTAATACAGTATAATTTCGTTGGACACGGAATAAATGCAAATTTTTAAAATAAAACCAAACAATATAAAAATGTTGGAGACGCGACAACGATTTGTGAGGGAGTTAGTTTGATGAAAGGGAATGGCTGTTGGTACTTTTTCGAGCATCCCACACACATATACATCCCATTTTGATTACGATTGTACGTTTGTACGAGGAAGATAAGCTGAATGATTAGGTCATTGAATGAACATGGGAATTAGGGGGAAATAATCTGGAGTGTATTCATCTCGGGGATTTTTCGGAGTAAGTTAGAATGAAGGGGTAGATAGGTCGTCGTCACCATGATCAACTAAAAATAGCATTCCACAATCCATATTTAGATGGGTTGCGGTTCTCTGCCAAGAATCTATTTCAGCCGAACATACGAAAGACGGTCTAGTTTCATTATATGTACAAGAGAATTTCCTTCGAGAAAAGAATTTTCATATAGACGTGTAAAAGCTTTGGAAGATGCAGTTTAGCTCTCCGGAAAGACAAATCCTCCCAAGAATCTAAAGTGACGACCCTCCCTGTCTTTGTGCTAGCCCCAGTTAATTTTTTAATTCCATAGTGAAAGTGAACGGGAAGTTAACAAGAGAGAAAAACAACGTCGTTGACGGTTGAATCTACAAATTAATTATTCATACCTGGTTAAAACCAAACAAAAGGATTGAACTATGGAGAAGTATGACCAGCTTGGTCGCCTCCTCACATGTGCCATTTGCTTGGATCGGTATCGGAACCCCAAGCTCTTGCCATGTCAACATTCATTCTGGTATGGTCAAAAATTGAGAAAAACTTTATTTTATTGAAATTGGTTTATTTTTATAAGGCCAATTTAAACTGTTTTTGCAGTGCCGAACCTTGCCTGGAAGGAACTATAGACTACGTCCGCAAACAGGTATTGCCAATTAATCTTTTATTTTATGTACTTGTGTATGCATATAGTTTATGCGAATTAAATCTATCCCCGTATAATATAATCAAAACAGTGATTGCGACAGGGTTTTATGATTTAGGACTCTACACTACTAAAAAAGTGAAAATAACTCCAATGTATTAGATTTGACCATCAATGTGTGTAATAAAAATTTCACTAGTAGTCATCCATGAATTCAGTTACTTGCTAGCCATTGCGGGATTGATAAATCAAGCAGGAAAAAAATAAAAGCCGTAGGGTGGAATCAATTTTTGGTGGAAGATATTTAGATTTGACTTCTAGTAGTGATTTATATTTGAGAGTTAAACTTTTGAACAGAAATTGACATATGGGTGGACATGGTGATGTATTTCTTGGTCGATTCAATTAACTTTGTGGCAGATGTCGACCAATGTGTGACGGATTTCTGTTTTGAGTTTTGGCAAAGGATTCAATCGGTATGGAGAATAGCTCAAGGGATAAAAATTCTAGCAGCTTTAGATTGAAAATACTGAATATTCAGAATGTCAAACTTTCCAGATTCTAGAAAATTATTTGCATTTAAGCTTTTTAGAGTCTGGTTCATCTGATCTCGAGTCTCTCTCAAAGTTAGAGGAACATTTAGGTACGTGATGTGTTAGACACGCATGCACATTTAGATTTTTACACGGCAAAACCCGGAACTGGGAATTCCGTTTTGTATATATCTTAAACATTGAATCGTATCGGCTAATTTGGGATTCAATGCGGGATTGCCGGAAATTTGATACAAGCAAGGGCTTATTTCTTTACGTAAGAGGCATGAGAATTTCGTCACCTGATGTGCCAGCCAAGCCAAAGATCACTATTTCCCCCTGAAAGGTTTGAATCCCCAACGCTGACAAAATCTAATATATCGTATAGTATAGAAGCTATTTTCTCCAACAGAATTTGCTACGATAATGTCATATTCCGATAAGCATCTTATCGCCCAGTGAGATTACGGAAATTTCAATCCAATTTGATTCCACTATTTAAGCTGCTGATGCGGCATGGAAAATCATCCTCCCTGAAATTGGAAGAGACTCAACATCAGATTAATGATCTCTCTCTATAGTTATTGCGTGCATACAGAAAGGATAGCCACGTCTGTTGTAGTGTGTGGGGGCTATGTTCTTTTAAAAAGATTAACTTTCAACGTAAATGACCGAGGAAGGATTGGCGTTGCCTCGGTCCTAGTAGTGTGAAAGATTTTGCATGCAAATTGGCATATGAATCGGAAAATACTTTTCCACCCTGTAAATACATTGGACAAGTTCCACGAAAGGAATTTTGAACTAGATACTTAGAAGCTCATAGGCTATAATAAAGAGCAAGTTGATATAATTGTTTTTGAAATTTATTATAAAATATTCAATATGATTCAATACTGAGCTTGACATTTGAGATTTGATGTGCTAATTCCAAGAAGAATCAGTAGGAATAAATTAATTACAATGAAAGTTAGACATGCTAATTAGCTAACCGCCTACATGACAAAGAGTTCAATATCTATGCAAAACAATGAAGGTGTGTGTAATGTATGTGCTTCAACGTTATGTGTCATGCCATGAATAGCAGATTGAGCTTTCACCACAGACTTTCACTCTTCGGCCATTCTCCAGCACTTTTGCATGCATATGGAAATGGAGATTATTATAAATAGAGAGAAAAAGAGAGAGAGACAGTCAGGAGTCCACTATTACCACACACGAACCTAAATAGAAAGACTCATTGTTACAAATTCTAAAGTGTTTTTTCCCATATAATATTGTCTTTTTCGTAAGATATACAGCCGGCAGTTGGGAATTCCGTATTCAAACAAGTTTGTACAATTGGGAATAAGCTCGACGTATCATCACACTCTGATACACTCTCATGTTCATTCCTCACAGCCAGATAGGAACTAGAACTGACAATATTACCGCATATTCATTTCAACAACACCGCACACATCTAAATATATGAAAAAGAAACAGGAGAGAGACCTGTAGCAAAATGACGGCTGAGAGAGCGAGCAAGAGAGAAAGAGCCGTATTTTATTAAAGTTTTCATTTGTTATAATGTCAGATTCCTATTCCATTAGCCCCCAGTGGGAACGGATTCCTGTGGCCATATCCGCAGTCCTTCTATCCTTTGCTTACTTAAGCATAAAAAATATAGAGGAAATAATGAATTTAGAGAAGATGAAAAACTTTGAAAGGGATTGAATGTCCGTGTATCTGTATAAATAAAATAACAGCTCTCTCCTCAGCATGTAGTCACATTCACAAAATATTATGATTATTCCCATCTACAATTGAATGTGAACGAGATGATTCGAGAAACGAGTCTCCGTCATCAGGATCCTATTCAATGCGAGAAGAGTTAATAAAAGTTCATGAAAATTCTAATTTTCAACTAAATTGATACATATTACGCAAGACGTTAGAAAAAATCAAAGAAGAGCTGAAAATGTAAAAGCAAGAGGATGGAGAGAGCATTAGATGACAAGGGTATCATTTCCATGGGGGCATTAGGCGATGTAATAAATGAGCCCAGTCTAGTCCCATTTTTTGCCAAAGAAGAAAGAAGTCATAGTTAAGATTTATGGCCCAAGGAAAGACTAAGTTCAATATGACATGTCACAAAAACATTTCATTTTCCAGGAATATTCCAAATCGCTCACAATCCCTGTACCTACCAAGTACGGCTGGTATATTTTTAAGCACTAACAAACCATTAGCTGAAGAGAGGAGAGACTTTGAAATCTCAAATTCTCAAAAGTCACACTGGAAACAAATTTGTGGAACTGCTACAATTTAATATATTACAATGTTGTATGAAATAGTAATAATAATTTATTCCTAGCTCTAGCTCTAATTACCTCCCGTATCTCAGTTTTCCCAGCAGTTCCGAGTACAAAAAAAAATATACGAATTTGGTAAAACTATACGGCTTAGGCTAGAGGCATATTTCTCCTGCCATGCTAAATTGAAACTGCATTATTCATCTTGCTTTTATTATTTTTCAGATAAAATGTCCCGAATGTCGTGCGGAACACAGGGTCGGATACCAAGTAAGTTTCTTTATTGTAAAAATACATATATATTTATATTTGTAGCAGGCTGTCTTGAGGTTATACGTGTACGTTTGTAAAGAGAGATAGACCTGTATAATGTTGCTTATTCACTTTTCGCTGAGGATGTTGAAAAAACATCAATATCTCATAAGTTTCTCCCACTTATCTAGAGTGATAAAAAAGAGCAATGAAATATATTAACCTTTGCCCCGGGCATCTTGTATGGATGACGTTATGAATCTTCACATCTTTTTTCATATGATATATTCAATATTTGAAAACATATTGCTCGAAGAAAGATATAAAAAAATGATGATGTAGTAGTGGATTATATTTTGAAATATTTTTTATATCTTTCTTTATAGGGAGTTGCCGGCTTTCCAACCAATGTCACTCTAACCCGGTAAGCTGAGTATTTCGGGCAAATACTAAGATTTTGAATTAATTATACAGTTTGCTAATTAAATACTGTAATTAGGTTTCTGGAATTGCATATTGATTTAACCGGTGAAATGCCGGATCCGTATTCCAACCAAATGATGGAAAGATGCCAAATATGTTCTGAAAAAGCTTATTGTAATGCATGTGCACATTGTGAAAAAAAGATTTGCTCGGACTGTAAGGTAAATATCATATCTACTGATTCATTAATTAATTATTAGCAAAGTAAAGTATGCTTCTATTTAGTATTAACATTGGATTTCTTGTTAAAAGGATGCTCATATCGATGTGCTCAAACGAGAAATACAAAGGATAACAAATCAGACGAAAAGAGTGATAAACCGGTTAGAAGATGCTGTTGCTACGATTGACAAAAATATGATGCAGTTACAGTCGAATAGTATCAGTGTAATAGAAGAAATCGATGACATTTACAGGTACTTTTTCAGAAGCTTAATAGAAATATGTTTTACTTTTAGTTCTATAATTAAAATTAAGTACAGAAGAGTTACGAACTAAAGATTTGGAATTGACTTAACTGACGACAGTTGGACCCGTGTGGAGTTTCAAATGTTTTTCTTACACTTGATGATTACAAATGACAAGCTCAGATGTGGTCTGGACTCTAAGGAAGCAATTGCTTTCCTTTCCATGATATTAATTTCTGATATGTTTTTGATCCTCCAGACGTTTGGCAAAGGCCTTGAAGGATCGAGCTGAGTACTTGAAGCATGAAGTAGAACGGTACCTAGGGAATGAAATCAAGCAACTGAGTACATTTCGCTCAAATCTAGAGCAGGAAGTGGGTGAGTATTAAGTAATTATTTATTGAGCTCATAAGTTTATAGTATAAGTGTTAGCAAGCCATATTCACTATGTCGCCCCAAATTTGTTATATTTATTCCTGTATGGATTTGTCTATTATTATTATAGGAAATATTCAATCCAACACTGAGTTGGTGGAAAAGTACATGGTGAATGACAACGGGGTACCAATGACATGGCAAGATAACGAACTGATGGACACCAAAGATATATTTCTCAAGACGATGGAATTCATCCGGAACTTTGAATATGAACCGGGGGATTGTGCTCGAAAGATAAAGTTTTCAATGAATCAGGATCCAAATTCCTTGACAATGAATCTAGGGACATTTGGGGACGTGCATTTACCGACCGCAAGTAAACCGGATACACTGGGAGTAGCCAATAACGGGAATCAGTCGGGTCTTGGGGGTTCTCAGCTTTCCCCAGGACAGGGGTCAGCTCTTATGAGAAGCAAGTCTGACCATCGACTAACAACTCAGTTTAGGCAACAGCAAGATGATGATGACAGCTGCTGTGGAAATTATGGAAGTGGGAGGAAATTCGGAGAGCCACGACAAATACGAACGTACGGCCAAGACGACGAGAGTAGTGGCGGAGACAGAAAGTCTCGATTCAGATCTAGATTTACTCGGCATTTAGAAAGTTCATTTGAGGAACCAGAGCCGCAGTCGGGAAGTCGGGTGAGATTTGAAGCTCCACCAAAAGAACGGGAACGTGTGTTAGATACTGACGATGTATGCAAGGGTCCTATGAGTGGGATAGGAAGATTATCTGACAGTCCTAGGGTGATTCAAAGAATTGCTGACTCGGAAAGACCAAAGAAACCTTCTCCAGCACCTATTCAAGTACCGCAGGCTCCAATTGTTGTGCAAAAAGTTACAACCACTGCCAACCCTCAGACTCCTTGGAGAGGAACATCTCGTCAGATGAGTGAAGATGATGAGATTGCCAAACAGAAGAAGCAAAATAAAGAAGCGGACAGGCAGTTTAGCAAGCAGAAGACTTCTAATGAGCCAAAAAGTCCTAGTTACACGGAGCCTGAACATCCGTCGTCCGAAGTCCCGTCACATGCTGCCCAACAACAGCAAGATTCTAGGGTTAGAAAATTATCACCAGATAGGTTTCCAAAAAAGAGATCAGAATCAGAGGACAGTGGGAGTACTAGTGAGTCAGCAACCTCAGGATCCGTTGGAACAGGTTAGGATTTTTTCATAATAAAACATCTACTTACCCAAGACGTGTTCTTCGCTTCTCTAGCCCTTGATCTATTTTATCCCGAAGGCTTCTTCTCGTCTCTGCTTGTTTTCTCTACTACTTTTTATAGTTCATAATTTGGAACGAGTTAGTAACATTTCCTTCCTATATATCAAACACACACACACACAAACATTTCCATCCAGATATACTACAAATAGAAAGTAAAACATGTACATTGTATACCTATACATACACGGCGGATGGCTGTGGGAGAGAGATGCTGATGGAGATAAAGAAGGAGAAAATATGGCCTTCTACATCATGCCAGCTAAAATATAGGCCATGGAAGGAGACTCTTATATTATGACTTACAAATTTACGAACGGATGTGAAGATAATATGTGCTGTAGTCATCAAGCTAATAGTTGTATGAGATCAACTACTTAAAGCATTGGCATGTAAGCAGAAAACTGATATTAAATTCAGGAACTGGCACTGATAATATGTAGTTCAGCTCCAAGACGGATGTGTACAAAAGTATCATGACGACACACATGTGGGGGTCTGGCTGGGGGTATATGCTAATTTTTTTATGCAAAATTACTACCGCCACCAGACTGCAATACATTACACATATTAGAGATATGTTACATTGTAAATTCAAAGATCGAAAGATACAAGAATTTCATCACAGTTTTATTTCTACTTTGCTTAATATGAGATGTAGGTTACAGCAGACATGTCTCGCGCTTTGTCAATGTTCCTCCTCTCTTATCTGTATCCGCATGCTGTTAATATTGTAATAACACTTTCTTCTTTCCCGTGCACTTTCGTGAGTTTGTCATTCGTACTTTCTCCCGTTCTACTACATACATATATAGTAGATTCTATGCAGCTGAAGTTAAATCCCTGAATCCAGCTGCTTTCTCCCATCCCGTGTGTATACTTTGTTTCCGTTGAGTAAACTTGAGCCGGCACTATCCTAACTTGAGGGCATTGTTTTCAAAAATAATAAAGACATGGCATGAATAGCTATTTGCTCCGATTATTTAGGCCCAAAGGAACAATGTCCATACACATTCAAAAGGCATTGGTTTTTCCTCCGTCATTCATTTCATATACACATACACACTGTTCTAAATTGCAAAGGGAGTTTGTGTTTCATGTAATTTAGCAAAAGCCATATAAAATAATGTCTATATACTAATGCAGAAACGGGTATTCTCGAAAACTCTCAATGCTGCTGTTGCTAATTTGAATGATGTGAGTTGCCCTTTTCGTTCAAAATGTTCAGGAGAATTCACCTAAAACGTATGTCTGTTAGGAGGGATTTAATATGGCTACACCCAGGGAAAGCTGAATTTCCCTACAAAGACTTTCACTCCATATTATCCTTCAGGATTGGGTACATTGTCCGTGTAGGTTCTTGCTCGGTCTCCAGCTTTCATTCCACTTCCTTTGAAAAGGGATGTTTAGATACCAACACGTAACGTGAACATAAATGTATGTAGCTCTGCTGGTCCGAGATTTCATTAATTGCTTAGTGTCTATCAAACGCTTAGCACACATTCTAAGACTCATGGCCTAAGGCAATTAAGCGAGTTGTGTTTGACATACCTAATGCGTCACAAAAGGATCTTTCAAGATACACAATTCATACACGTATACAAGCAATTTTGGTTGAACTAGTTATTCCACATATTTAACCTTAGCCAACCTGAACCGACAGAA
>JAQGBQ010001608.1:0-10978 GCA_034698485.1 Vertagopus arboreus
TCTGCCCTGTCGAGAAATCCTATTTTACAACAAGAGTTTGTTGATGTTTTCAACCTGGAGACTCATTTTGGACACGGTGGTGATTCAGCTCATGGAGCCGTAAGATTAATATGTAAATTGTAATTAATTGATTTATATAAATTGTAATTAATTTATAACAATTTACAATTTACAGGCATTGCAATGCCTGCCAACTCTGAGGTAAGAATAATAAGGATTTTGATAATTTAATCAACGTTTCATTTGATGAAAGGTTTCTCAAATAAAATTAATATTTTTAGTATGGCGGTTGGCCAAGCAGCGGTGAGATCGACATCATGGAATACAGAGGACAGAAGCCAAACGACATTTTGGGAACACTCCACTTTGGAACATAACACAATTATTTGAATAATTGTGAGTATAATTACCCAAAGGATTTGTGGCGATATAAAGGACTTTAATTCAAATCGACCGTATGGTTTTTTCATAAATAGTATAATTTTTATTTGAGATGACAAAGCAATGTGTTTTGCAATTAATACGGTTTTCTGTTTATTCATCTTTCCCAATTGTACTCAAATCCAGAATCCAGATACTGGCAATCACTCTCGAACAGGCACTAGAACATATAAAATAACTTATTAAAATAGCAAACATTAATTATATGGAATAATAAAACGGTATTTACCAATGTCAACCTTGACTCTTTCTCTCTGTATTTGACTTCGGAAGTCGATTTGATGAGGTTTTGGTCCATCCAGGGAAATGGTGGGAATTCCCAACAGCCCTCGTTTAATTCTTTCCAGAATCTGGATTTCGCTGCACAATTCCAGAGAACTCCACTCCATGTGTTCATTAATTATATCAAATTTCACTCCAAGTTTCTTGATACGCTTTTCTATGAAGAGTTGGAGCTACAAAATAAATACTTTTTTTTAGAAATATACGATTTTATCTATGCAACGCTAGTTATAGAACGTACCAAAGTTAGTGCCTCCGCCTGACGAGCCAGATTTCTGGTTTCAAACTCCTCAACGGCAATTGTGATCGCAACTCTGTCATTGTCACGTAAAAGCAACTTTCCAATGCTGCTACGTTGGGGAATCAATGAGTGATGGTCGGATGAACGTGGTCCAGCGTTGACTCCAACATAAATAGGAATAGTTAGATCTTCTTCTTTTCTCTCCAGAATCTGGCGACAGATTTCAGTTGCGGTGGTGTGGGGGTAATCAGACTTGCTTGGGACGATGACCGTGTATAGGTAGTGACGATCGTCATGCGCTGAAACTGCGGTCGTGAATTGCTTTATACGTTTTTCAATAGCACCGTTAATCTTCACGGTTGATGAAGGACGTGTCTTCTTTATTAAATTGCCAGCATCTGGACTATTTACTTTTGCTGCTGGAATTTTAGTCACAACTTGACTGAAGTCAACTAGCATGTTGTCAGTCCAATCTGGATGGATCACGGCGTCACAATTGTTGCAGCTGTTATCCAAGCAAAGGAGATTAATACCGGTGACAGCTTTCCGATACATGTCACTTAAACTCTCACGGCTACAATGCCTCATCGCCAAATTCTCTCTTCTTTGATTCATGATACGATATTGATGAACTCCAGCAACTGGCTCATATTCAGCATCTGTCATCATAAGTTCCTATAAATTAAATGCTCTTAATATCAAACTGATAAATAGTTACAATTTCTAATTACAAATATCACTTACAATTAGTTCTGCCTCGCGAGATTTCATATCCTTTGATTTTTCTGGTAATTCCCCTGTAAATTTCTCCCTTTTCAAAACTACGATTGAATTTCCCTGGGCTGCTGCCAATGCTAAGGAGGACGATTCCGGGTGATCAAAGTGGTGTTGATGTATCAATTTAGTATCGCTATTATGAGAGTCCGATCCACAATAGATACCCAGTATCTGGTTAGGATTTGTCTTCATGAATTCTCGGATGCCAGCTGCTGGTTTAAATAATGGTCCAAGAACTGCGGCAATGTACACCACATAGCGTCTTTTATTTCTCGATATCTTGCTTAGGTTTTTCATATAGATGAGTGTCCAATCTAACAGCCAACATGCTTCTACATCTACTGTATCCAGCCCTCTGGCTACTTCTTCCCGTAATCCAAATCCATTAAATGACAAAGGGTGTTTCTGGATTTTTTGATTGTACCTATTATAAATACAAAAATCATGTAATTAGCTGAATTAATTGTGAAATTTTTAAACAAACTTACGTCAAGCCAGTTTCTGGCGTATAAACGTTGGATTTACATTTCTTAAATTCGTGTTGTCGTACATCATAATCGGTTTTAAAACCTTCCTTACAGAATCGACAATAATACAGTCCATTGTCTAATCTGTAACTTGGACAGTGTCCATACTTTGTCCTGTAGTCCAGGTGTTGTTGCAACGATTTAGCTCGTCTAAATGTGTATCCACAATGCTGACAACTGAGATCTTCAATGGTTAACCTAAATATTAAACCAATTAGAAAAAAATAAAATGTATAAATATAGTTAATTATTTAAGGTAAACAAAATTACTTCTGCCTTTTTTTGCACTTTTCAGCTTTTTGGTGAGCCACTAGACGTTTTTTTAAGGAAAATTCCGACTGACATTTATAACAGATGAATTTCCTATAGAAAAAAACAATTAGTCTCCAGAAGCTGGTAAATAATTAAAACCAAGTTATAAAACTAACTTACTTTCTTTTCCCTTTGTCTTTTTTAAGTAGTCTGAAATTTAAAAAAACAATGGATAATTTACATTACAATCATTTATCTAAAACTGTTTTACCCCTGTGCACATTTTGTGTTGACTTTATTTTTATGTCTTCTAAGTAGATCTTTACGGTCTGTTTTGTAGTCGCAATTTGGGCACTCCAAAATCCTACAAAATAAAAACACCATTATATTTGTCATTTGCAAATTCGCCAAAATCTGGATAAATTAAAATGTTACTCTGGTTTGCTGGTGGTAGGCTTCGAAGTCTCAGTAGATTTCTTCGCAGTATTTGACCCTTTGTTATCACTATCCGAGAAGTCCTCTTCCGTTTCCCAGAGCTCTGGCGAATCTGACCTGTAATGTAACACAAGAATAGTTTGAAATCACAGCCATCGATTATACGATACACCGGAAGTTAGAAGTATTCTTACTCATCATGAGAACCCAGATCCTGGCTACCGATGATTTCTTCAGCGTCGGAGGAATAGCGGTCGAAATAATTTCTGAAAGTATCAATCTCAATATTATGTTCGCCAGCAACTGGTAAAATATCTTGCTTCAGGCGATTCTCATCTGAACATGACTCGTACGCATCCAGCGTCTGGCAACTAAAACATAATCAAGTCAAAGTAAATCAGATTTCAAATCTTATCCAGAGTTTGGCGGACAAACAAATTAGTCAGTTTATACCTTTCCTCTTTAAACCAAGCGTTTTTCTTGTCGATATCAATTCCTTCTACGGCTGCTTTAAAGACATCATCACACACAATGGTGTTGTAGAACCAGAGAGGATCGTCTTGTCTCGCTTCTTCGTCTAACAGCTCTCGTTCTGTCATTCCTGAAGTAAAGCTGAAAGTAAACCAGAAACTGGATTGTTTTACATGATTTATAATAAATAAAATAGGAATACGTACCCTTTGCTAAAATCCCAACGCTTATTAGATTTTGTACTTAAACTCTCTTCCTGCAAATCGTCTTTATCTTCTGCACCAGAATCAGCGTCTTGTTCTATCTCATCATCACTGAATCTGAAAACAAGCCAGAAACTGGTTTATTTTACATGATTAAATAAACCTCAAGAAATTAAAATTACAATTATTACAATGTTGACGAATCCAGATTCTGGCTCCTCGAATTCGATTCATCCTCCGTCTTCCACTCTGCTGTTTCTGCTTGGCTTTTACCCTCATCATCATTGTCGCTGCTGTCATACCTCTTGCGTTTTTGAATTCTGAAATTTAAAGTTGTAGTTTTACTATTATGAAAGCAAAAATTAATTCAATTCTAATGCTAACCAGAAACTGGAAAATAATCAAATTAATTAGATTGTGCCTTTCCTAGAACGGTAGATTTATGTAATTATGCTATAGAGTCAAAACATTACCTATTTATAGTCTCCAGATTCTGGCGAGACTTTTGACGTTGACCTTCAACAACCTTCCGCCGCTTGGGCTGACTCTTCTTATTAGTAGATTTGAATTCGCCACCGCTGCTGACTCCTGATGACTTTTGATTTCTAAAATTCAAAGTTGTAATTTTACAATCATGTTAGAAGCTAAGTTTAATTTAGTTTTAGAATGTTATCCAGAAACTGGCCACGTACCCATCCTTCTGGAATGGTGGATCACGAAAGTCGTCGTCGTCATCATCATCGTAAAAAAATAATGTAGATTTTTCCTTCCTCTCATGGTCACGAGCCGCATTTTCAAAATCCCAAAACCGATCTACTTCTTCTCGCAACTCCGCTTTGCCCGAACTGAAAATAAGCCAGAAACTGGGTTATTTTACATATTTTTATAATTATGTTGCAAAAAAGAAAATTAGAAATATTACCGTTTTGAAGTCTCCAGGAACTGGCGAGACTTTCCTTTTTGTTCCTTTTCCATCCTCTGTCTGTGTATTTGGCCCTGAGAAGGGCCGTTGGGGTTTATTGTTTGGGAAATAATCAATTAAATTTAAAGTGTCAATTACTAAAAAATGATTGTAATAAAATAATTGCGACGTGATGTGCATGCTCACTTCTCCATTACACAAAGAAAATAAGCGCGGAATTTTTTATTCTTCCCACGTTATAAATCATGAGTAATTTTTGGGGTAATGTAAGATTCTATGAAAAATCAAAATGCAGTTGAAAATAATAATTTATAAAGAAAATCAGCACATTTTTATTTGGCCATTTCAAACATGTATTTTAAATTAAAATAGCCAGCAACTGGAAATCCACGAGTTTATGAAGAAAATCTAGAAAATCAAAATGCATAACTCAATTTCATAATCAAACGGCATAAAATAATATTCGAGTTATTAAAAATACAAAGATATACCAGCTTCTAGCTTGTCAAGGTTATTCTTCGCATTCGAATGGCGGACAGTGAAAGTCTATGTCTACAATTCCTTCCTCATTGCAATTACTACAAATCTTGTATCCACAGGTGCAAAACCAGTAAATGGTTAGAATATCTGACCCGCATTCGTCACAACTTTCCATTTTCAAAACTATTTTTGATATCCAAATCGGATTAAATAAACTGGATGAAGTATAAAACACCGCTTTTTTTATTAGAAAGGAAATCAACTTTTCCAGTTTCTGGTGCAATATGCGACTTTTATTTTGTAATCATTGAAGAATAAATTAGTACAGCTAGAATTAAGAATTATTTTCTACAACAAGCACGTTTGACATTCCGTATCGTTTAATATTTCTTTTGATTTCTCGTCCAGATTCTGGCGTGGATGAAACTTCTTCTTCATGATTAAATTTTAGTTCAAATCCTTCATCGGTTGATTTTGAAAATTTGCTTGAAACTTCAGAAACCTGTTGAAAACCCAAAATATTTAAAATCATTTTGTAATTTTTAAAACCACATCTTCATTTGTAACACAATTTACCTGTTCGCTTTCTTCATTCTTTGCCAGAGTTCTGGATGCTTTTATTTTGCTAGGTCTACCTCGCGTGAAGTTTCCTTGAGGGTCTTGTTTTCGTGTAATTCGAGAGGAAATTTTATTTAGTTCCGAGTATTTCTTCCTTAGAGCGATAATTCTTTGAATATTTTTTGAAACTCCCATTTTAAATTTGTTAAATTTAATTAGCTTGATTATTAGACGAATTTATAAATCTGAATGACTTCCCCGCGTTTTACTTCGCTTTGCCAGATTCTGGGGAAAAAGCTGGGGCAAGATGACAAAATAAAAATTGAAAATTCTTATGGATTTGATGATTTTTTGAAGCTTCAATTTACAGAAATATATACTTTTAGAATATTTATACACTCACTATCTGGCAGAACTTTGGTAGAATTTATACAAAAACAAAATTAAAGTGCTAGATATTGAGCACAAAATAATAATATTATACATCATGTAAATAACAAGCCAGAAACTGGATCTAGCTCTGATTGTTAGTCAATAATGGACATTTTATTCTGTGGAATAACCAGTAACTAGCTAATTATAATAATAATAATAATAATAATAGTTTATTGTGTTTAGTTTATTTACATTATCCTTTTATATAAAGGGCCAGAGATGTATGTAAGTATGTATGTCCGCTCCTACTTTAAAGCACAGGAAGAAGCTTCAAAAAATACGACTTCCAGCCCAAAATAACTTTCAACTGCTTTAAGTGCTTCCAATGCAACCCTATCCGAGAATTCGGTACATCATACAAACTAACGTTGCATATTGAAGAAGATCACAAAGACACTTTCAAGTTCCAATGCTCAAAATGTGATGAGAGGTTTCGGATTTTGTCTCAAAAAATTATACATGAAAAATCTCATCCGATTTCCTGTCCTCAGTGTCCTAATCTCCTTTTCTATAGTGTATATACTCACCGATCAAGGTACCACCCAATAATATAAAGGTCAAATGCTCAAAATGTGATGAAATCTTTATAACTGAAAATGCATGGGATCGTCACGAAATTATTCACAGAGATGACTGGCCCTGTCTAATTTGTTCTGCGGGTTTTAAAACAAAACGGAGTGCTTTGACCCACAGAAAAAAGTTCCAGAGGCTGAAGAGTATTCTTACGTAGCAGAACCCAGGAGAAGGTGTTGAGCTGAAATTAAGTTGTTATCAATTTTTGTATATCTTTATATCCATGCTGTTGTTTATTGGAATTAAGAAATGAATATTTATTCAATTGATGAATTTCACGACGATGGAAATAAATGAATTCTATTTTGAATGAAAAATCATGATCATAGTTATATAACGAACAGATATTTATTTCGAAACACATAACATTTAAAAATTTTATTAGAAAGTATGTAGGAGATTAAGTTAGCTATTTGCAGTTAATTTCTATCCAATTTAAAGGGAAGATATAAGTTAATTCATCTAACAGGGAAAAATTAAAGAATACTCTATTTAAAGAATGCAATGAAAAGTTTCAAGCCGTTCAGCTACAAACAGGGCAAAGTGCAATAGTCATTGAAGAACAACAGAAAGCGCGAAAATTGGTTTAAAAAATACTCTAAAAACGTAACCGATTTTTTGTAAATAATAATTTTAAAAATTATTATTTTCTACAACTTCTTAATTAGTTAATTTAAGTAAAACTTATCAGTTAAAGGTAAAGTAGATAAGAACTGTATTTGAATTGTAATTGTTAATCTAATTGCTCATTTTAATGATAATTCTTTTGAAATGTAAGAATGGCAAAACTTGAATTGAATTGTATTTTGTTTACATTCAAATATTAAGTTTTTACAAGTAATTGACTAATATTTTTATTTAATTTTCAGTCCAGTTGTCCAAGTCTGCAGTGTCATCACTTGGTTACATCAACAGTATCAACGTCATAAGGAGGATTTTACATTTTTGCTCCTTAACAGCTGAATCAAAGTAACGCTATTCAATAAACAAATTACAGGTATTGCAAATTAAAAATCCATGTATTATTTGAAATTTGAACTCTATTTATTATGAAACGAGACTTAAGTTGATTATTAGCTAAGTAAATCATAGAATATTAAACTTGGAAACCATTTAATCAACATTTATTGATAACTCATTGTAGGTTCTCCTTTTTTGCTCCTACATTCTACCTTTAATTCTCGAAGAATGGCAGCAGCACTTCCAGTAGGTCAAGGGTTTCCAGCCGGACACTGGGTAATTAGTCTTTTGTTTTAACTTGCACCTAAATCTGCCAGAAGCTGGAATTTTTTAACTTGTCTTAAACCTAATATTTTTGTATTTACTAGGCAACCGTTTTTAAGTGGTTCAATAGTGCAGATGCCGAAAGGAAGCTATATTTTTTGGCTATCTTTGGACGGGACATGTTCCTTACACACGAGGAATGCCAGCGTCTGGCTTCCATGGGTGTTACTGTAAGTTTTAAGCTTACTTTCAGTTTTATTAGCATTAATAATTGATTGTTATTTAATTGTCTAATTGTTTTGTTTATTTAGTTTCCTGGAGATTTGTCATATTCCGTAGCTGATAGGGAGGCAGAAGTGGCTCGCCGATTGACCGCCCCAAAACTCTCCGCTGGAGACGTTCTGTTGTTGAAACGGGAGTCGGATCGCTTGGAACTTTCCAATTCCGTTCAACGTAAGACTATTCAAGTAATGGTAAGTTTTAAATATTAGTATATATTCAAAGTAGCCAGAATCTGGCAACTTTTGTGAACTAATTTTTGTATTTTTTTTAGTTTTGGAATATTGATCATACGGAAGGTCAGGAGTTCAAGCCCACAGAATTTATAGACCTTGTTAGGACACTTCAAAATGTCAATACTTTGGAGTTGATGGAGTCTGAGGGAAAGGACTTGATGGCCCCCAAAGATTTGGAACATCTTGGAAATGGTTTTCCGAGTCTTTCGTGGGTGAGTTTTTCAAAAGATTTATTTAAATTTATAAAACATAATGGAAATCTTAAATATCGTTTTTTTGCAGATTGAAGTTGAAAAATGGGCCTTGCATGCAGAAAGAGACCAGGTTCTGGCTTTCCTGAAGGATTTTTCCGACAGCCTTCCTCATATGAATGGCCAGCACCTGGCAAAACTCGATGGAAAAAGAAACTCGGTAAGTAAATATACACAAATACATATAATTCGTCTATGAATACAATTGCTTAAATTGAGTTAATTTTGTTTAGGTTCATAATCGAACATTTCCGTTTCACAAACAAATGAGGGAGGTGGGGCGTCGTGTTAGGAAACCTTCAATGCAGGTTCACACTAGCCAGATGCTGGCTAGTCAGACTGCTCGACTTGGAAAACAAGACGAGTTTTCCCAGTTTCTGGTAAGAATCAATCTACTTATTTTTATCTCAACATTTTGTAAAAATAATCTCTAATTGATTTACAGGCTGAAAAGTACGAAGGTGCAGATGAGAATGCTCCCGTCCCCATCCCATTTGAGAAGACTTGCTTCCAAGAAGAGGCCAGCGGTCTGGCTTCTCCATTCCGCGCGGAAGGTGATTTGGAAGAGAAGTAAGTCCTTGTTTGTCATTTATTTTTTAAATGCTGTATGTACTAAAAGAATAATTAAATTTCAGAATCAGAAGACTAGCGTTAGCTGCGCGTGTTGGACTGCGAGTCCTCCCACAAGTCTCCGAGAGTGAGATGGCAGAGGCAACTGGCAGTGTCGCAGATTTGGAAGAGATGCCACGTGACTTGAGAGACCGTCGCCCTCGATTGCCTCGAATAAACCCTGATCTTCAGTAAGTAGGCCAGATTCTGGCTACTTATATTTCCACTCATCAATAAATTATATATCATTTGTTTAATTTTGCTATTTGTTTAATTGATTTTTAATTGCTCTGGTATTTAAACAGGACTGCAATGAATTATCAACTGGATCTTGATCGAGCGGAAAAATTACATCCAAATTAAGTCCGCAGGATTGGAATACTCAGCTATGATTTTGATGGCCTCACTCATCTTATGTTAATTAATTATTTAGATATAAGTTTAGGTAGGCCAGATTCTGGCTACCTCTTTTTGAAGTTGGTTTTTCTTAGTATTTTTTAGTTTGTAAGGAGTTTAATGAATTGTTTTTGCCTTACTGCAATTTTTTGAGATGTTATATGAATCGTTTATTAGCAGTATTTTTTTTGAAGTTTATAACTGAACTATTTTTTAATTGTTTACAATTATTTTCTGACTTGTGTTTTTTGTAACAAATTGAATTTACTGGCTCACTGTAGTATGTTTTGAATTGCTAGCTAGTAAGTTAGTTTCATTATTCCGATCGGATATTGGTAAACTAGTAGTTGTACCGTAAGTTAACTAATCTTAAGACGTTGAAGAATTGTCCAGTGTGTGTATTTTATTTCACAGTTCTTTATGTAAGAAGTTGAACTAAGAACTTTTGATTAGTTAAGATATTCATTTTGTATTTGCAAGTGAATCAACAGTCAATAATAAATTCGTGTTGGTGAAATCTTAACTCCCATGCTTTCTAATTAATTTTTTTCTAAGTAAACAGTAATTTTTTTTTATACAAATAAATAATCCTTATACATAATCGAGAAGAAATGTCTGTGTGTCGTTTGCTACTCCTCCTTAATCACACATCCGATTTTAAATCTAAATAGCTCATTGTAACGGGCTCACCGAGGATTTAAGAGATCAAATTACGATGCTTTACAAAGTATTGACCCCTGATTTTTAAAAATGTCAAAACAAGGTCAAGTGCAACAGAATAGCCGATAGCCGGTCGCTTCTACATTCTAGCTACTACTGGCTGCTCTGTGGTTAATTGTTTGGTTTTGGACAAAGCTAGCGATTTTATAACCGTTGCTTTAAAGGGGGACACAGGCATCTGCAGTGAATGTGGACATTCTGATGGAGTTCTCAAAAATGCTTTCGTGACCTTTCATTTAGCTCCGCTTTGCGGGGCATTTATTACTAGTTATGCTATAAGCCATCAGATGATTGGGGGGTTCTAACCCATTAAGACACAACGTTCTGGAACGGCACGGATGGTATCGAGAGCAAAAAGTACTAGCTAGCTGTTTTGAAAAATCTTTAAAAATTTTTCTCAACAACTTACGAACATCAATTTACTGGATTTATTTTTATAAATGTAATTTTGATTGCCGATTTTAAATTTACGTCTCAAACAATTGATTCTCTTTATAAAGTAGTTAATATAACTGCTGGTGCATGCCATTCAATTGTGTAACTAATTAATCCACTACACTTTAGACTCAAGTATTTACATGAGCTTAATAATTATTCAAGTTTCCTTAGATTAGACTGATATACAGATTTAGCTCACTGCTATTCAATCTAAAAAACAGCACCGTA
>JAQGBQ010001609.1:0-10975 GCA_034698485.1 Vertagopus arboreus
TTTTTAATAACGGCTTCCAGCAACACAGTAAAAAAATATAGAAACTATCCTAAGTTAGCTATTCAGCACTGATCATCTCAACATCACAACTATAATTCACATGATTACCAATGACCAAGATTCTAGATGATTGGAAGGATAATGATGCATAACAATCTAGACAGTATCACAGCCAACAAAATAAACCTTAGGACAGCACTTAAATACATCTTGTGTGATTACATCAACAATCCAAACCCTATTTTAAAGATCTGATGTTGGAAATTATATTACGTGCTGCATGCGTATTACTGTAAATCGCTCGCTGTAGCCGAGTAACCCGTATTAATGATAGTAACTTAAGTAATCACAGAGACCTACGGTCAATTTAAATCCATTTTTTATTATTGAATACTCTTTTGGAATTTCTAAGGAGTCGGTCGAGGTTAAATAAGAGTCATCATCATCATAATCATCATCTTCCTTCGCATCATCCTGCCGAACCCCAGAATTTAAAAGACGGAGATGAATATTCTTTTATTACTTTACTACATGACAGAATTAATGTTGGTTTTAATGAAGGTAAGTTGGTAGGTTGTTAGACAACATGTATAGAAGAACAGGCCACGGACAGATAGGGGAACTAAGGACTCATTAGTTTGGATTACATTAGTAATCATGAACGTGCACTAGGGGAACTTTTTTTATGGATTGTGCATTTCTTGAGGTTTTTGTTTTACAAATTCTTCCAAGCTCAGGTAAAAACTTAATGTTGACTTTAGCTGTTCCTTTCAACTTATTTGATGTACACACAAGTTACAGAAAGGAAGTTCTTTCTTAGAATAAACCTTTTGCAGTATATGTATAAGAACCAGAGAAAATCACAAAGATGGGATAATCAACGTTTCACTTTTTATAGTTTTTATATGATTACTTCACCCTTCGTTTTCTTACCGGATGAAACTTTTCATGGAAAACACTAGCGGTAGCTATTATCTAGCACGGAAAAATAATCCGTGTTCAATTTCTTAAATTTTTATACAACCATAAATATTGTAATTTGTATCATGTGAAATTAGTAAAACATAATGTAGCAACTTTTTGGGCCCTTTTAAAGTTCTTTTATGCTAATGATATGAATGCACCATTATTCTTTTGAAACCTTCATCAAAACCGTCAAAGGAATCAACCGACTTGTCAAATTCAAGATCAAGATTCCTATTCAGAAGCTGTTTAAAATCTGTATTAAATATTAAAAATAAACATGAGCTTATTCCTATCACTCATTAACTTAGTAGCAACTAACTGACTGACTCAGAGTTTAATATAAACAACACAACGTGTCATGAACCCATCAAAAATACGCCGTCAGTATTTATTGCTTAATCACTATTCATCAGAATATGAACAACATGTTATAAATATTCGACCTTTTGGCTTGTTGTTTTTAAAAGTCAGAAGGCTAGATTGTAAAAAAGGCAATACATATCAATGACCCTAGGTCAATCACACACGTACACATTTAGAGTTGGATCAATTTGTAGCCCAGTTATCAGGATTTTTATATAAAAAAACTTTTACAAGGCAGTACCATACTTTAAAATACTACTATCAGACTGCACGCCACTTAAAAAGCTTAGAGAATTAAAAGCAGACGAAGCGTTTAGAAACTTTGCAATGATATGTGAGATAATCCTCGCTTGTGTAATATAATACGAAGTACGAGGCAAATGATGTAGGATAATTACATGTTACAGATGAGTATAAAACACACCAAGACAGCCATAATTCCTGTGAGTTCTTCGTTCCTTCAAAGTCTTGTGAAGATTCATATAGTTAAAAGCAAATAAGAGTCCGTAATAACTATTAATTCATACAACAAGTAACCTGTTACCTGGGGACTTGAGATGTTTTTTGACTAGGGAGACAAAAGGGGGAATATAATTTAGAAAATTTCATCCATCTGTTTTACTCAAGAGTTAATACCTATGCGGAAACACAAGGACAGGAGATGTCCAACTGGATGAAAAATGATGTGAAATATTACACATTTTCTCATAACGAATTATTATATATTTTAACTACAAAATAACTTTGTGTCTTACCACACACAGAAAAATAAAATAAAACACTTGGGAGGACCCGAACATAATCTCAAATTGGTTCTCGCTCCAAAAAAAACTATTTTTTATTATTATAAACGACTACCTACTATTTGCAAGTTTACTTTATCTTCGACATTTTCGGTGCTTTTTTGTAACTCATCTTAACTTCCAGACCGTAATATCCCGTTTCTTTGTAACTTTGGTTAAAAAAGTACAAATCAACGTGCTACTACAATATTATGTTCTAAAAGGAGAGAAACTCTATCTGATTTATCCTGAGATGGTCAAATGGTCACATCCCTACAAAAGAAAATGTAGCTAAAGAAAGGACTGCTACTACTTTTACTCAAGCATTTCGTTACAAAGTTACAAGTAACTCAACTCTCCACGTCTCAACTCTCTTAGAGATCAAACCAAAAGACTGATTTAAAAGAGCCCGTGGCCTTATGTGATATAAATACTTGGTTTCATTTTGGCATTGCTCATAGATATCAAACCTGCAAAGCTTAGCTTAATGGTCACTCTGGAGAAGGAGTAATAAGAAATACACTAGAGTTATAAAACAGGGGAAACTAAAAGACTCGCTAATAGCTGGTCACTCAGTCTTTCGTCTAAAGTCTAGAATCTAGAAACGCTGCGTAGTCTGTACCATTATATACTTTTCATAAAAGGAAGGAAAAGTTACTACTAGTGAGTACTCAATTTTTTATACAACTTTTGGTCAAAATGGACCAAAAGCCGTAGTAGATAAAAGCAAGCCTTCTGGCATTTTATAAGGATAAAGGAAGGATAACCTTAACTACTTGTCCTAGGAAATAGAGAGAAAGGCAGCGAGGATGAAAGGAGAAAGTATTAGAGACCATCGAACATTCGAGCATCGAAGAGCTCAGGCACAGAAAGCCTTTCCTTGTAACCTTCAAAAAAACATATGGCAGGTTGTCAACCTACCACCAAATATGTCTCCTCTCACAGCTCTAGAAGACTTGAATCTAGATTCCAGAATACTTTATCTTAGGAAAATGGCACGAGTTCTCTCAGTAATATTTCAACAGCGTTAAAGTTCAATGTCAGGTTGAGGCTAGCTTATTATCAAAATTTCATACCAAAAAACCAACGTAAGACACGATGAGAATATTTTATTGTCAAGTCCACTTGGATTTCCGAGTAGATATGAAAGCGTGAAAGAAAAAAATACTATATAACATATACAACCGGGTTTTCTAATTCTCGAATCTAAAATCTACCGGATTTAATACTTTGATAATGTTGTATCTATAAAATATGTTGTGTGTCTTTGTTCACAGCCCCCAAATTAGTTATAAAACCCCAGAGGCTAGAAAATATTATAAGCTGGTGGTATTTTTTTGGGGAGTAGGAGTTTTTCAAAGTGAAAGAATTTCGGGTGGCATAATAACCGCTAGCCATGCAAACCTATCGTTGGTTACACTCCGTTAATTCCTACCTGGGTTTGTTTAACATTAACAGGAATGTACCTAGACTATTACTACCACGGGTTCGTTTTTTTACATTTCTTTGTGTATTGGTTTGGCTGCTGTTGGCCAGTCTTGGTGGCATGGCAATGTGTATGTATGTAGAACATAGTGTTGGTTAAAGATAGAGTGAATTTTATCCATCACTTAAGATGTAGACATTATTAAGATGTAGGATGTAGATATTTAAACTAACAACTAACAATAATGAACTCGTTCTCTTAAAAAACGCAAACTCTTTTGAATCAGCCAAGTATGTATCAAGTTTAGAATATTTGGAAATTAAAACAGTCCGTCCTATTCCAAGTTGGTTGACGACTCCAAGGCTTTTCGAGCACCGAGCCAAAGGAATATAAAAATTTTGTAGATTTTTAACGAGTTTTTTGTAAAGCAGTAAAGGGCGAAAAATTAATAACGTTTGAGAGGTTCTAGTGTATTCTATATTCCTGTTCTAAATTCTAACCTCGTACCTCTGAATGTACACATAAAATATTGCAGAGAATATTGGAAGAGCTTAATGCTCTTCGTGGTCATCAAGCGTGACCTACTCTGGAGAGAAACCATTAATTTATCAAAACTATGATTGCATTTTATTAGCAAATTACTTTGGTTTTGCGATTGGAATGAAACTCTTGCATTGAAGTATGAACTCTGTGAAAAGAAACAGAACTGGCACAACTCCATATAGTCCGTAGCAGAGAGGAAAAGAATATCGTCAGTCTATATTATTATATCTACATATTATTTGCATTTTGTTCTTGATAGAAGAACATAACTATTCTGGACTAGTGCATACTAGTTCTTGTACAATGGGAGAGCAAACATTGTGAATCCCCTGTGCACATATATGACTATTAGTCAATTGAATGAAACTCCAGAACGCTGCCACATGCCTTTCAGCCCATTTCCCAATTCATTAATCAAACAGCCAGGGGAGAAATTCTAGTCATTATTTCATGTCTTCAAAATTCGACGTCTTCAACAATCATGTTCTCTCATACTCTGATAATGTCTCTACACGTATATTATGTTTCTATGAGCATAATGATATACTAACTACAGCTATAGGCTAAAACTTAGCAAGTATTTCAGTATTGATGTGATGGTGGTGGCAGTGATGATGATGGTGTGTTAATAATCATCCCAAACGAGATATATATTATTATTTCTACATGCACACCACCCTTAGAAATAATTCCACTTTGTACATTCAACATTCGACATTGTACAAAGCTCGCCTAGCTAATTCAAACCCGTCAGAACATTCAAGTTTGAAATTAAAAAACCCGGATGGTTCATCCACTTACTCACAATCCGTCACACCGAACATTAAGCAAATTCTGTTAGTCTGCGTGGAAAATTAGGAAAATTAATGCAGAATATTGTAAAGGCCAAAACCTCAAGGCTTAAGGCAAATGGCTTTTCTTAAACTTTTAGACTGGACGGAAACATGATTCCGAAATGTATTATCCTGTGGTGCGATGATATGCTGAATGTGCATGATGATACTTCGGTACTTGAACTCTCGTTAGTTGTTATCTACACTAACATTACTACTAACTGAACCAACTCTTTTATACATTCAAACTTTGAAACTACTACATTATACATTAGTTAGGGCGATATGCTCAGCTCTCAGCTTTTGAGTTGTGACAGGGAATTCATTTTTCAAATATTCAGAGAGACTTCAAAAACCTCTTTTCCTGTTTGTATCCATAATCCATACATGGTTTTTTTCCTGTAATTTTCAGAAGACGGCATGCTTACTTTGGCCGTAGAGTCATTAGTCGAAATTATTTACCACCCAAGGCCACAAATGAATATTATTACTACTACTATTACTACTGCTATACTATCTGATATACCCCTTTCCTTTTCGGTAGTTCTATATTATAGTGTATTTATGAAACTCTGGAACTATGAAATTATTATAGAATACGATAATCTACATTCTGGAAGGAGCCGTATAGATTCTATTTTGCTTAAGTTCAATTCCATATGCTAGGTATTCTAAGAGATACAAGGCCTATTAATATAATGTTTCTTCTCATTAATAATTTCCTTGATTGCAATTACCGTCTTGTTTTTACGATCCCTTCTAAAACTGTATGGCATGACTGCAACTACACACAAAAGAAACGAACTAGTTTGACTTGTTAGGTAGTCTGGAAAGTAAATCTGCTCGAGAAACCTAGCCTTTAAAGAAACTACGGAACGATACTCTAAATGAAACTACAGAATGCATGCATGAAAATTAGCCAGAATTTTTATGAGAAGAAGCTCTCTGATTTGATGAAATGTGAAATGGAATTCTCTGATGATGCCTTGTTTAGAATTTCTATTGGATGCATTTTTTATGTGAATGGAAAGAAATGCAGTAAAGAAGTCAAAACACACAAGAGAGTTTGGTTATTTTTCAAGAGAAATCTTTTGTATATTTTTATTGAATAAATTTGATAATCACTTATTAACAGAAGCCTACTTAAATGTAGTATTAGTATTAATGTAGGTTGTTGTAATACACATTTAAATTGACTTTTTTGTAATTGTTTTGACTCCTTTTCTGAATATCTGCAATGTTTTTCATTGTATTCTCATTGTAGGTATTATTTTATATTTTTTTGTATTTTTGTAATTTATATAGTAGACGTCTCATTTATTATTATATCTCTTGCAGTAGTATTTAGTAGTAGTCGTAGACTCGTAGGCTGCTGGCATGCTTCTTTTCATGCATATTCTGTCTATTATAATATTATTTAGGTATTTTCAAGTATTCTGTATATTGTAACTCAAACTTCTTCTTTTTTATAATAATATTATATATTTGTATATAGTAGGAGATAAGATAGTTTTCTTGCAGATTTTCTAAATGTTACTGAGTTGTCATCAGTTTACATCTATACTTATTTAATTTATGTTCAAAATTCAAAACGAAAAAAAACCTCCTTCATTTTAAATGTTTATCTTCATACTCTTACTTTTTAATTACTTAATTCAAGGTTCAAGTAGTAAATAAATCATTCAACAGTTTTGTATTCTGTATTCTGGAGCAGTAGCTGATGTTGTGTGTTTGATTTTTTTGTATGTATTTACCTATATAATTTGTATTGTGTGAAGTATTTGTATAGTGTATGGAATTAATCTACAGTATTGTATATTTGTATTTATTCATATATAGGTAATGCATTTTTTAAATATACGAGTTACAGAGATAGATACAACATTTAAAAACTGTGATTTGAGATTTGTTTCTTCTCCTTTCTCTGATCTACAATCCTTAGCTTTTTGTTTTGTAAGTCATTAAAAGTGTATCTTGTTTCTCAGTGTTTTTTTTGTTTCTTCTTCTCCTATCAGCAATCTGTCTACATTTGAAATTTAAATCCTTGAAATATTGAAGTTTTTGGTGGTATTTTAGAGTTAGAATGTGAGACCATCAATCAGGCCTAGCTACTACTTATAACATTTTGTAAATTTTGTATGTAACATTATACAGTGTACTTGTACGAGGCTTCTGGTCTCTCTCTCTCTCTTTCTGATTGGGGGCCAAATGTCAAGGGTTATTTCTCTTTCATACATATCAGCATATTTTATTCTCATCATCTTTAGGCTTGTAGGAAGTTTGTCTATGAAATGAGAAATGTTGGAGAGTTGTCAAACTTGTCAGTCATTTTCTTGGTTGGTGACGCCGTCGAACATTGGAGATAAAAGCCAAAGTCAGCAATGCTTACCTGAAAAACAACAAAATACAACATGTTTTAGACATTATGACAAAATTATATCTCAAAGTTATAAAATATTATAGGAAATATGAATCAGAAAAGCATACAACTTGTTAAATCTTCCACTTTCCAAGATATATTTTATAAGTGTAACATGCATAACATTTTAAATAACTTATCTTATAATAAATACACATAAAAGCTTCTGTTTACTACAACTTCTACGTCTATATAAACTTTGTCCATCATTTCTGAGCCCTTTTAGAACGGAATTAGGAAAGCCCCAAGAGAAATTGGGAACAAAAGTAGCGTCGTGGAAAATGAGAATCCTCCAAACAAATATATAATATTATATGAAAATGAAGAGTAATAAACCACCAAGAGAGAGTGTACTATTCTATCTGCTAGTTTTCCATTGTTCTCTTACGAATGAATAGGAACCTCTAACTCGGTCTCTAAAGAAGCTAAACTAACAGAGAAAAAGTCCAAGTCTCCCTTCAAGTCTTGTGCAACTTCCGAAAGAAAACATCCTAGTGCTTTCTCCAACGGATAAAATAAACTCAAATACCATCGAATCCTGCTGAATGGTAAACCCAACATTCTGCATATATAAGACCAAGTATTTTTTTTACCTTACCTCTCTCCAGGCTTTAAGTTGCTTCAACTTGAAGTGCTTTATATATATCCAAGAGAGACAAGGAGGGTAGAAGAGAATGGAAATTGCGAAAAAATCCGCAAGAAACCCGTTAGAATTGCAAAAATAAAACTCAACCTCTTCTTCTTCTTCTTTTCCATATGCCTTTCTCCTTCAATTTCAATGTACTTGTAGAAATTCTAGATTCTAGTTCGAGAAGTCTCATCATTGAGATTGCTTTCGTAGCCTTGCTGCCGTCTCCTACTTACTACAGAAAGAATAAGGTTTGGATACACAAGAGCTGGAGAAATTTGGCTTTTCCAAGAAGTAATATTAACAAAAATATACGAGGTCTTTAGTTTAGCTTAGCTAAGGCTGATGCTTTTGGAGCTAAAAAAGGAAGGCTTAAGAAAGAATAACATCAGAGGGCAAACAGGGCTTAACAAAACAAGAGCAGGCAAACAAAAGGGGAAACTCTTCTGTCTATTTCTTTTCCTATTTCGGCTGAAAAGGTTCAAAGTCCCTGAAGGATAAATTAAAAATAAGGGCAAACTTGGGAGTTTTACTTTCCAAGTAGAGCAAGTAGTATTACTAGTTGCCAGAGTAAACGTAGTGGGCTTTAGTATAGACGCTACGAAATGAAAACAATTGGGAGAATCACTTTGTTACTTTTGGATCTCAAAGGTCTCGAATCAAAAGGGTTGAGAAATTCCTTACCAAGAAATACATTGTACTAAAGAAGAAGCTAGGGTTTGGATCTGTTAGGAGTTGAAATGTTGAATGTTGGATTTATAGATTAGTTTTCAAACTTGGGCTTTATGCTTCATAGAAGAGAGTGAGAGAGCTATCTTATCTTTACAAGTATTATTTTGCCACCTTCAGTTCTTCCTTTCTTCTTACTAAAAGCTCCCGTTAATATTCAAGAATGACGATGATGATGATGGAAGTGGCGGTGGTGGTGGAAATGATTAATATTCTGTATTATTAGTTTTTTTTCTCTCTCTCTCTCTTTCATGAGACATTTAATGTCTCGTTGTATTCATACCACGAGGACGACTGAGTAAGCAAAAATGACAGGAAAATTGATGGGAATAACGAATGATTCCATAATGCCAATAGATAATGAATGACAGGGTGTTTGGCTTCTCTTTACCATTACATACGAAATCCATGTCGTGTACAATGACTAAAAACAAGATTGGAAATGTGCTCGAAATGGATTATTATTTGTGTAGATTAAAGTGATTTGGAGCTCAACAAAAACATGATTTTTTTAATCTAAGGAAATACAAAGGTATCTAGCCGAAATAGCTATTTGAAAGTTGGGAATTAAAAAGTTGTTAAACCATAAGGAATAGGGAAAAAAATAATACTCGGTATGTATAAAGTATTCCGACATTTGTCAAAATGTAACGATGTGATGTTAATATATAATGCATGCAGACTTTCGGAGCCGTCGATGGAGTAAGGGATGAAAAAATTGAATCTCTGATTACTATCCTATTCAGGATGAGCAACGGTGGTTTGGTTTGCTCGCTCAGTTCGGTTGGTGACAGATCGTAAGTCAACTTGATTTGAATTTAAAATAGCGAAAGAGATTTGGAATCTAGAATCAAGATTCTTGGAGACAAGAGTCGATCGGCTTTCTTGCTCCACCATGTACTCTCCATCCATAAAGGAGAGAGATGATCAATGATGAAAAAAGTCATACTTAGTTCAGAGTGACACCCGGGATTTCAATGACATCAGATACGGTGTCACCCTAAATCGTTAGACTTGGACGAAAAAATGAATGAATCCTTTCAACTCTTCTTGGTATCCTCTCTAATATTAAAAACCTGATTTGGCATTCGGCCTTAAACCTCGACTCGACCACGAGCATACGACTACTGCATCTGGTGCTTCAATAATGATAGAAGGCAAAGATGATCTGTATTCGATCGGGCTACCAGAAAACTTTATAAACTATTCCATGGATGCAGCAGCACCAGGAACACAGCAGAACAGATTGAAATTTGCTATGGCTGTATATGGAGGTTACAGTTCATTCTCAAATTTGTAATATAATGTGGGTGCACAGACGTTACTTAAAAATGCAACGATTTCCAACATTCACAATTTCACAATATTTTATAATCCTTTTACAGGACAAGGTGACCTTTGTAAAGAAAAACTTAATGAAGCTTTAAGAAAGAAAAAAGTTTACTTGACATTTTTGAACTAAAAGAAAAATTACGAGTCCACATTCCCAAAAATTTACACCTTCACACTTTTAATCTTTTAAACTTTTAATCCAAGTTGAGTTCAATAGTAGTAGTAGCAAGATATGGTCATTCAAGATTCTGCATATGTATATAAGAGTATAGATTAGGCTATTAGCATATCGCCACAATAAATCACATTCACTCTGTCATCCGTAATGACAAAAGAAGGAAAAGTGCATATCTTTTTCCTCAAAAAATTACCATAAGTTTATTAGCATACGTAATTGCAAATTGCACATTAGGGATAACAAAACCCTGTGGAATCCGCTATGCTAATTTTCAACACTCTGTCTCACTCATTATCCAACACAGTTAAAAAAGTTGAAACTTTGTGACTGTTTTTTTTATTATTTTACAAATCCCCACGAAGTTACTACTCATTCATCCATTGAACATCGAAAAAACCCTTTTAGTTGTTATTTCATGCATTTTACTTTTATGCAGACTTGACTAAACTGTCTAACCTGCTTGAGTCATGAGCCTTGTCGAGTCTCATGAGTTACTTGAGTAGTAAAGTAAGTTGTCTTCACTTGAGTGCCTGCACGGTATGACCACTTTTGACTGACTTTTCCATGAAAATTATTTTCGACTGTTAGTCAAACACAATGCCCAATGGGTATCAAAAGCCCGGTTGGATAAAGAAAGAGCGAGAGATTCTATTGAGGAAGTTGAAGCGTATTTTTTTTAAATAAATAAAAAAAAAACTGAAGAAGTTAGGCAGAATTCAAATGGCTCAGTTCCCTTCAAAAGAGTCAATCTAACAACAATTCAATGTCTATTTCAG
>JAQGBQ010001610.1:0-10975 GCA_034698485.1 Vertagopus arboreus
TCGGGCCGTTGGACATCGGGGTTGCATCAGGAGGATATTGATGTGTAGTTGTCGTTGGGACATTATTAGAAACGTCATACATAGGGGTATTTTCATAAGGTAAGCTCGTCTGGGGCTGATTCCATTGATTTTGATTCTGCTGAATATTCCCTTGTACACTTGTAGATGAAGTTGAATTTTCGACATATGGTGTTTCTGGATAGAATTGATTTCCCGAATTAAAATTCACACCATTTTGACTTTGTGGGAGGGCAGATGGTTGGTGCATATCTGAAGAATATTGATTGATTGAAGGCGGTACTTCATTTTGATCAGATGATGTGGTGGCTAAACTTAGTTTTCTTGAACCGCTTTCACTTCCAACTACTTGATCAGTTATCTTTCGCAGATCGTCAATCCACGCAGGTTCCAAAGAATTTGAATCATCACAGTTTACCAATCTTTCTGCAATTTGTAATATGCTCCAACCAGCACTTTGTTCGCTTTCATGTATTCTAGACTTTCTAAGTGATTTGGTTAGTTCTTCACAGTATAAAAATGCGTCTTGGGTAAATCCTAGATCTATTAATGTTTTTGTGTAGTTCAATTTTCTTTGAATGAATGGTGTTCCCAAAGAGTAGTTAGGATTTCCAAGTGTTCGAGCGAATTCATAAATTTCTGTCATTTGAGTCGCTTCTATTAAATTGTTCATGGATGGAGTAAATCCTAAAAGTGTTCCGAGTTTAGATTCAGTTGAAAATTCTACTTCCGCCATCAGATAACAAAACTGGGCCGCAAATGGATGATTTCGGTTTCCTGAATATAATTTAAAATCGTTTAAACAGTTGATAGGAATAACAATCTTGCTCATTAGTCTTTTTGCAATATTACCTAAAGTATCGCCCAAGGTTGTAATCGCTTTTGCTTCAACCTCTGGTCTTTGGCCAGCATTTGATAGTATCATGGCTAAATGAGGCTTCCAGTCTCCAAAAGAGTCGTCACAAGCACACTAAATAAATAACCACGATTAGTTTATTACTAGTTAATACTGTCATAAAATTAGATAATAATACAAATTTAAACACTTACTGTGACAGAAGCGGGTTGTTTACCACTTAAAACTTGATAAAGAGTTTGCAAGGGACTATTCATAGCCATACCGTTGGCGAAACGAGCCAAAACATTTCCATACGTCCTCTCGCCCATTTTAGAGGCAAAAAATAAGGCATGACCCCAAAGTCCATTATCCATTGCGTAATCTAAAATCAGAAATGCAATTTATAAACAAAATTCGATAAAAATTCTTCTGAATGCAAAACGTTTCAAGTCATTTTTACCTAAGGCCTCTTTTTTATGTCCATATAACAACAGTTCACAAAACTTTTCAATACATTTTTCTTCATTTTTTTTATCAATTGGATCTACCGGTTCGATATTTCTATTTGCTTCGTCTTCGGAAGATTCTCTATCGCTATTTCTGTCTATCTCTTGCCCTACTGACTTGGATTTGAGTAGCAACTCTGCAATGTCACTTCCAATAGCCATCTGTAAAGAATTGAAAATGAACATTTACATTTTCTTGATAAAATTAATTAACAAAAATATTCGATTACCCCATTTTGCTTCAACAAAAGAATAAGAAGTTCCCACAGCAAAATTAAATTATCTCTATCAACTTGACCATCATTAAACTCCAATTCCCGTATCTTCCGTTGACAGAACTGAACTATCGTGTTCTTATGAGTGACATCCCTAATAAAATACAAAATTGGTTTAGCATAAAATGATTGAAGAATAACTAAAGATAATATTATTATGCAATTTTCTTACTTGATTAGAGGGCCAGGAAAAGCTTTCACTTCTTTATATTCTGGTAATTTTTTCATCAACGGCTTTATATTGAGCAATTCTACAACCGTTCCACCATTACGAAGTCGAAGAAGATGTCCAAGGGGTGTAAGAATACCTGGAAAACAAAAAACATATAATAAATAAAACTCGATATTTAAATAAAATAGCGATATTTTTGCTTGTTCATAATAAAATCGAATGCAAAAAAGATGATTTGTACCTAATGAATGTGATGTGTGAAACTTGGTGGGCGTCGTTCGTTCTGGAAGACTTGGCTCACAGGGTTCGTCTTGTATAGGACGAAAGGTAGATGAATTACCATCAAATTGTGTAGATATTTCGCCTGCTCTTGAACTTCGGCCTACATGTTAAAAAAATAAGATTACACAAAACCAAACAAAACTCAAAAATCGTATCCATATACATCATAACTGAACCCTACCAGAATGAGTTGTATCTCGTTTTGGCATCTGTGTGTTTTTTATAACAGGGGGGTGGAACCCGGGTATTGGTGGTACAGGCAGTTTAGGATTTTTTAAATGCACTTGATATTTATCATACCAATCACGGTACAATACTGGATTTTCTCGCCGAAGTTTCTCTAAATACATTCGTGGATCAGAAACTGGAGCAGCTGGAGCATATTGATCCGGATACGGCATTCCTCCAAAATTTCTAGGTGGTGCAACATATGGATCTACGTATCCTGCTGCATGTCCACGCGGTCCCCCATGTCGATAATCGTGAGACCTATTATAATCGATATCATAATCTCGAGGTCGTCTAGGTGGATACCTACTTCGCCGATCTCGGTCATAATCCTCTCTATCGTGGTACGAACTATTTCTTGAACGGGGTCTGTAGTCTTTCACATCGCCACCATAATTCTTACTGTGCCTAAACAAATATCAATAAAACTTTAAAATTCAAGAAACTACAGCGATTAATATAACAAGATATAATTTTTGACAAACCTAAACGAGTCCCTTGTGGAAACACTATCCCAATCATCGGGGTCGTGACGACTTTCATTGGCTGGACGATGACGATCCTTATCACGGGTTCGTACTTTTCTACTTGTATCCCATTCTCTTTCCCGTCTTCCTTCGAATCTATCTCGGTCACCTTCTTCGTAACTATCATCATCCTCCTCAAATGATGGATATCTCCGCCTACAGAGCAAAAATTATAATATATTTTAATCTTTTTTTACTATTAACAGTATTAAGGTTACAACAAAAATCCTTAAATGAATTTACCTGTGACGGGTTTCTTCAGAGCGCTTCCCTCTAGCACTTGTGTTTTCAAAATCCTGCTTCCGCCTACGACGATCATCGACGTCCTTCGTACTTCTACCTACAGAGTCTCCAGTTTCACTACCACTGGGAGGATTTAATGTTTTGGAAGCTGTGTTTTTATTTTTCGAAGAAGGACCCCTTGGTGGTTCATCATGAATAGTATCTGAGCCGAGCGTTTCACTTCGTTGATAAGCCGATTGTATAGATTGGGATTGTGGTGGACCTGCAACATGTCCTGATGTAATTGTAAAATCATTAGAAACCTGTTCTTGTCCTTCAATGCTTCGAGAGTCATCATCAACAATTTGGGTTTCCGAACCGATAGTCTGACTACGATGTTCCTGGCTCGAAGGTATTCCACTCAAAGACGTCAAAGGAGGATTACTACTACTTATAAAAGAAGCAGCGGAAGCACCAATTGGATCCATCAACAATTCTGGATCAGGATATTCTTGACCTTCAATACTCCTAGGATCATTATCGGATTGCTGTCCAAGAGAAGTGAAGTCTCCACCAATTTCTCGATAATCTTCCTCCGAGACGGCCAGCATCGAAGGAGGAGGAAGAGAATCAGCAGCAGCAGATCCAATCGTTTCACTTCTTTGCTCTTGCTGCAGAATTTGCTGATACTGCTGTGGCATTTCCACACCCACCGGTTGATGGGATTCCATTGTGGTCATAGGAGGATTGACCATTGCTGGACTGGGATTTAATATTCCACCACCACCACTACTACCACTCGATAATGACATGAGGGGTATCCCCGGAGGGGCCATTCCCATTCCTTGCATAGGCACCATAGGGTCATTACCGTATCGCTGAAGATGTTGTTCTTCTCCATCAATACTTCGATTATCTACAGTAGGATATGCCTCGTCCATAACCCCGTTTTGTTGCTGCTGTTGTCCCGTCGGTTGCATCGGCACTTGGGCTCCATAATCATATTGATTATCATACGGATTCCCCGATAACGGTATTTGATTAAAGCTCTCGTAATTGTATGCAATACCAGGAGCGGCCTGAGGAGGCGGAAGTACTCCTAATTGGGGTTGAAATTGAGGAGGCGGTGGGGGTCCTGTTGGAGCTGGACGAAGATATCCAAGTCTATGTACCTCTTCTCCATCTCCACTGATCCTCTCTGACTGATGTTGTTGTTGTTGTTGAAGATACTGATGATTGTACTGTTGATGACTGAGATTGACATTGGGCATCGGGGGCAAGGGTGGCTGCCCGTACGGATTATTCGCCATGTTATAGTCTTTTATTAAGTTTCATTCAACAGCAGGTCAGGTCTCCCAAATCTGACACAAATTAAAAAAATAAAAACATCAATCAAATATTATTATTATTATTAATATTATTGGTAGCAGTAAAAACAGGTCTCCAAAAATTGAAGTGAAAGTACACGTCTACACACTATATACTAACCTTTGGTTAATTAATGTTTGACTTTTATATAAGTGTTGCTCCAATTTCCAATTACAATATGCTCAATCAGTCTTGGAAGTTTTTGAAGAGCCGCATGTATTAACTCCTGAACTCCCACACGAATCGGTATGACTTCTTGAGCCCGAGGGGATTAAAAAAAAATGGTCCTGATATCCAAATCCGGGGTAATGAAACGGTAATTTTAACTTAATAGTTAACAATAATCAGTTGTAATACAGTCTGCCGTCTGCTATCAGTTCTGCCAACACTTCTCTTGGGATGCGCATTCTCACATACTTTCACAACCTGATTGATCATATGGCTCACCTCACTCCTCTACTGGGATCCGTCAAATCCACTCTATGCTCTACACCTTCTCAACAACATTTAATTTAACGCCACTCTCAACAATCAAAAATTAAGGTAACGTATCTAACATTTCTATTATCATTATTATCAAGGTCATAGGTCACCAGTGTCCTTTCTCAATTTCGGTCGCGATTTTTTTATTCATTGAAATGTTAAGTTGGTGTAGGAGAAGGTTTGTTTTAGCTGTCAATGATCTAAAAGTGTGGGGGTTGTGTCGTGTTACAGAAATAAGGAAGTTGAAAGACAAGAAGAGAGGTCAAGATGCAAAGTCCAATGGATCCAGAAAGGGGTCTAGGGGTGCCTAAGGAAGACGAAAACCAACCGTGGTATGTCAAATATGGTATCAGGGCGTTGGGTACTTGTGCTGGAGGATGTAAGTAGATTCATTTCTATGCTTTTACTATTTAATATAATATTATTAACAATTAACTAATTATTCGAATTCTAGTGGCTCTACTTCTTGGAGCATTGAGTGTCATATTCAGCATCTTTTCACCTGTTTGTATGCTTTTTAGCATATGGCAGATGTTGGTGGGGTTCGTCGTAGGTAAGTACATAATATTCCAAACAATGAAATGACTCATGCAATGTGACCATTTTTTATGATTGCTTTCTATTTTTTAGTAACAATTGAGGCCCCTTTCTGCTGTGCGTTCGTTGACCATGTTCAAGTCATCACGAGGAAGATTGAGGACAAACCTTTGTTTATAAAGGCTGCTATCTACGTCTTGTAAGTAGATCATCTTTTATAGTTATTATGTACCCTGTTTTGAAGAAATCCAACAAATAATTGAATTAATTGAATACATTTTTCAGAGCCCCCCTTCCAACAATAATTTTCTGCTTCGGGTTCTATTCTTTTATTGGAGGAGGTGCGGTCATCGGTGTAGGGGTCATGACAGGAATGATGGCATTGGGGAAAAAGTAAGTGAAAGTACTGAAAATATTTAGTCAAAATCATCAGAGAATATAGTATCAGGTTCGTCATCAACATCATATTATACTCAATCATATCAAATGATAGCCCTCCATTTTAGAGGCTATTTTGTTACTAAAAGGCAGATAAAAGCTCGATAACCAGTCACGGCCATGAAGCAGCTGCTGTATTGGCGTACATGTTGAGCAGAATCTAATGTTTGAGCTGCAATGATTAATTTTATCAGCATTTTGATATACTCTGTGTGGATTTAGTCTGATAAAAAAGAACAAACATTGTACAATCTCAACATTGACCACATTAGCCAAATTGTTGGTTATGGCTCATGTAGGAGAAATGACGGAAATGTTTAGATGAAGTTCATATATTGATTGTGTTAACTGTTTTTCAATCATCATCATCGTGTATTGACTATAATCGATAACAGGGCTCCATTAGAAGAAATGATGCGTCAAGCGTCACAAATGGCTGGTGGACGAAAGCCTGCTAACGATCTCGGCAACGATACTCAGACTACTCAACAACACCAAAGTCTAGTGGATGATCCTGAGATCTGGGGGCAGAGCAATTACTAGAGCCAAATAATTTCATTCCCTTCCTAAAAATTTATTGTTTTATTTTAATTTCAAAAGAGTATTTTATTCATATCCCAGAGCTCTTCATCCTTCTCTACATTCCTGGCAATATATTGCACATCTCCGTTGTGAGAATGGCATGAACAATGAATGCACTTAGAAATACTTATCCGCCTTGCATTCCCGTATTTATAGTTTCCTATCGCATTGGCATGTTGTAATCATAATTATTCACATTTCAGTTAAACATATATACACCATTATGAGTAGAAGTTGCAGTTTACGTTTTACTTTAGATTTTTATGTAGTAGTTATTATTATTATTATTTAATTATTTTTTTTAGTATCAGCTTGTATTTTACTTTTTGTTTTGCGTCTTTTATTTTTAAGAGCTTCAAGAAGCGAAATGGCAGCAGCAGCAATGGCTCAGAATGGTCCCGGATACAGTGACTCTTCAAATACTTATCAGCCCAACCAAACAACACAGCCAGAAAAGTCCTTCCTATCGAATATTATGAGAGACCCAGTCCAAGCAGCTGCAGCTCAGTGGGCATCCCAGTCTACTCCAGCTAATCGTCCACAAGCCTACGAGCCACCCCCATCTTATTCATCCAGTGTCACGAATAATCAAAGAACTGACTGGGATCAAACATTCGTTGCCGAAAATCCACCAAACAGACCGCCTCCTCCTCAGACATCATACGGAGTTAATCCAGTTTCAAGTGATCCTCACAATCCATTTCAATAGTTATTGAACGCCATTTATTATTCAACAGACCCTACTCTGACCGTCATTACTTTGTTTTACTCTTTACAACACTTCAACAGAATTCCTGATATAAAATGTATAAACGTTCCGATTCCGACCAGATTCAAGTGAAAGTTACTTGTTTTCATTCAGTACTTTTAAAAAATGATTTTTCTATGCATAAATAGTGTTCTTAACTTTTTCGGTTAGTTTTTGTTGTCCAACTCGTTTTGTTTGTGGAAAAGCAGGCAGCGTAGTAATGATCAATTTAGCTATATATGCATCTTGTCTTACGATGACAATCTATGATATCAACAAATAACTTTTCCATTATTTTGTGTCTGGAAATATTATGGCAGGTTTTTCCAATGTCAAAGATATCGGTGCAATTGAAATATGCAAATGGTGTGCAGGCCAGTGGAAAGTCTACCGTTGCAAAATATATAGCAACATTAAAATAAATCAATATCATTATTCGACAACACAAACAAAACAACCGGTATAGTAAGTAGTCAGTAAGGTAAAAAGACTAGTGGTATTTTGATGTCTAGCGATAACATTATTTAACTATATATAATAGTCTATAATATTTATTCTTGGGTTTGGTATTCAGATGGGATTGGGAACGAGTATGAAATTGAATATTTTCTTTGTGATACTTATATGATCGGCCTTGTCCGGCTGAAAGATGACTGAGGGAGTGCAACGATTCCGACGCGATAAGGTGTACATTTCTGTTCATAGTAATTTTTAAATAGCTACCGATGATGTTTGTCAATACCATTAGAAATATTTTTTAATAATGCCTAGTTTGTAAATCAATTGGATTTATTGATTTAACTCTATTCTGCGTTTTTTCCTTAATTTACTTTGTCTCTCTCACCATATCGAACTCAAGGAGAAAAAAAGGAGTAAGAAATTATTATAAGCAATTTGGACTATCAAAAATCTCAAATTATTATTATATTATTGGTTGAGTAATTAACTTTGTATTTATGAACTAAGCTCATTCTGCCTGTGAGTATATAATAAGATTATAAGTTAAAAAATATTAGTCTGTTTGTGAAGTAGTGATTGATCAAATATTAGATTAGAACTTATGAATAATATAATTATGATATGATGTATAAAGGCATGACTTGTATGTTTGCGGAGATTTCCCAATGGTAGTACAATGACAATTAAAAGTTTACTAGAGAAATGAAGAGAGCAGGATTTGATTGTTTAATTTATTTGGAATAATTTGAAATACAGAGTTAGCATTTGTTTGTCACTATAGGGCAAAGTCTGCGGAGAGTAGTAGAATTGTAGAATGTGACACATAGACTGCTTGGTGAAGTATTAAAGCGAAAATTCACATCCTTCCACCCCGATGACCCCAATTATTATTTCTACAGCATTTTAGGTTATAATGTTAACATTATCAAGCAAGATTGTTTAGGACATTCTTAACGATGAAGTACACAAGAAGTAAACAGTTTTTGTTTACTTAATATTAATCAACAAGGACGAATGACCAGATTATTGATTATTGCTGACATGAAAAGACATTTTTAGTCATTTGTCCATTCCAGATGTTCATGACTAATTATTCCATACTAGTAGTAGTAGTAGATGCCAGATGCACATTATAATTCATCTTTTTTCGTATCTATCACAAGACATTACGATACAGAGTAGTTTGCATCTATGCCACTTTTAAACCGCATTCCACCTTTCGGATATACGTGACTTCGTCTAGTTAAGCGATTGTCTAAAAAGCTAATTATGTAAGAATTTGAAGCATCTATCTCCTCTGTTCATCAGTTATCTCATGGATTTCTTCTTCGCAACTTGATTCATTCATCATAGTATATATATCTATTAGCAGATAAATAGGTTTTTAAGAAGTAACTAGCCACTAGCCTTTCTTTATAGAACCCCTTCTTAATTTAAAAACTATAAATGATTCGATATTATTAATTCAATCAAGCCAAAAAATCTTGCATTCGCAGGCATCAATAGATATCTTATTTAATATCTCAAACTTGAGAAGAGTTAATACACTTTCCTTGTGTCGTCGAGAAACTATCCATGCATTGCAATCTCACAAAGTTCCGAAACTTGACAGCTAATGAATACCGGAAACTTGTTCTGTCATGACTCTGCTGAATATCATCTACCTACCTTACCTATATAGCTATTTGAATATGTGCTCAGAAAAATCTGAGCTGAACACAAATATGTTTCTAGACTAAAGGATACGTTTGTAAAAAGTAAAACTAAATGTTTGGATAAAACTTTATAATAATAATAACAGTAATATATGGGTAATACTTGGATAATAACACATTTTCTGGAAGGTGACTTAAAATCAAATAGTAGTCGATCGTGGAATGTTTTAAATAAAATCTTTGGTATAAATCGAAATATACATAGAGATAAAAATGTATGCACGGTAAGGAAATTATGAATTAATATGAATAATTAATTCAAGTGTTTGTAGCCTTCGCAAAAATGACGAGTTGTCGAAGACACGGCGTTTAAATAAGCGATTAATAAATGGGAATTTTCTGACTCATTCGAAATATACTGACGGATTTTTGTCGGGTAAGAATGCGATCAAGTGCTGCTCAGGTCTTTAAGGTCGCATAAAAATCCATCTGGCACCAAAATGTGAGTTGACCCTATAGAAAATTAATTATGGATTAATTAATTTGTCCTATTTTTAAAAAATCGAGAAAAGAGAGAAATCGATGAATTGGATGTACTTACCAATAATAACTTCCCAATTCTTACAAGCATTCGTAACCTCGTAGGCCGTTCTCATTTCAGAGAAAGTGAGACCACCAACAACGAAAACAATAAGCCGTGGCACATTTTTTATGTTCTGTGTTCCTTTCTCTCTGTGCCACTGACCATATCTGGCACTAATCATTAAAACAAAAACAGAAAATGTCAAGTTCACGATCAAGAAAATTATTTTCAAAATACATCATAATATTATTATGATTTGTTTTACCTGGTAGCAGGCCCGCGGTATGTCGAGGAGGCAGCACGACCTGCCCAATATGGGAAATGCTTCTGATCTAGCTTATCTTCGACAGCATCTTCCAAGATGTCTTTGACAACCGGTGTCCACCTCGACATTTGGTAGGTCTGTTCTGTTATTCTTTCCTTTCGAGGAATTATATACACCTTCTTCCGATTTCCCTGCTCCGCAAATGAAAAGGAAATAACTTCTAATAAGAAATCAACTCTTCCAATTGGTATAAATACGTAGTAAAAAAACACCGCGCTTTAAACTTACTCCATCCACTGAAACATTTACTCCAAGATGTGATAAGTTAGTGATGATACATCGAAGATCTGCATCAATATTTGCATGCTGAATCAGTTTATTTAGATTTTCTTCCGAGATGCCGTTCTTTGAAAGAATATACAGAAGAATAATTCGGAGTTTTTCAAAACTCGAGATACCAGCAGAGTTGTTGTCCAGCAATATTGGAACTATGTTTCGCATATGATCTTTAATTTTCTCGCCTTCTGCATTCGTTCCCATTGCTAGATCCTATAGATATAATTGAAAATCAACTTTGTTTAATAAATAAACAAAAATTATGTGTAGTTTGTTTACTAATTGTATTACAAACCTGTTCCACGCGACACAACATATCAACACGATTCTGATATGCCTTCATGCAATCTTCTGCAAGGTGAAGATGTGTAGAGTATTTACTTAGTTCCTTTTGATATTGGGGCATTTTTTTAATCATCTGAGATAGGTCTGTAATTATTATAATTTATTTAG
>JAQGBQ010001611.1:0-10974 GCA_034698485.1 Vertagopus arboreus
GCCAATATATATTTTTTATTTCGTGTCCTCTACAACATATCCAAAAATCAGGAAAATCCAAGACCCACGATGTTGGACCGATTCTGCTTTGTTTTGTAGGCTCTCTTAAGAGACTTGATAAAATGTATACCTCAGTTCACTTATTCGTTTGCAATTTTATTTATGTACGATTCTCATACTCGTTTTGGCTTGTACATATTAAAAAGTCCACACAGACAAGATGAATACGACGGCAGTAAATAATGCTTGCCATAATACATGAAAAAGTAAACAGCTACACGAAGATATATTAATGCAAATTTTAGTGCTATGAAAAAGAAAAAAAAACATTTGAAATCCATGGTTCATTCTCCCCTGCCAAAAGAAATAATATAAGAGGGAAATAATCGTGGTAGAATGAAAGTTTGCAAAACTAGATCTAGGATTTAAAGCAAATGTCTTTATGGGAAGAAAAAACCATGTAGAGATATAAAGTAAACTATAAACACAACTCAGGAATTTATGCCTTGCGGATCCATAATTTTTTAACAATGTCGGCCCTCGTATTTTTATTAACTTTATAATATCTACAACCTAGTACTTGATTCTTTACAACCATTTTAGCTATAAAAAAATAAAAAAAATAAAATATCTAGTACAAGAGAAGAGCAAAATTGTTTGAACTTTTATAACGAGGGACGAGATGATTGACCTATCTGTTGGTTGTGCATTAATAGTGCAGCAGTTGATTAAGCTCCCGGGCAAATGTAATTAATATTTTTGTGATGGATACGTACAGAATTTAATTTTTGGTGCCACAAGGTCGTATCATGTCATTTTAGGTTTCAACGTACCCAAAGGAGTAACTACAAGTTATGTACTAATTACAATAACAGTTTTTGTAATAAATAATCGCTGTCTGAATCTTTGTGTATCAAACAAGGTGTGTTCGAACCATGCGTTCTTATGACTTTTGCAAACTTGTGTATTCAGCCCTAGGAATTTTGACGTAAGGGACTTATGACGCTAGTAAGGTCGTAAATTTATTTGTTTCTGCCATGAAACTTATTGAACGCTGAGTAGGTTAAAATATCCCGATATTCTCTTTTCCCAGCTTCCAATATGTTGGAATTTGTTATAATATGGTCTTACTTCAGCTTCCTCTCAATCCTTTCAGAACTGTTTTCAGTTCTTTTTTACAAGAAAGTTGTGCTTTTTTCATGATTATTCCTAGATACCGAGAAAGGATATTTTGAGTGGTTTTAAAGGCGGAGTTTGTATGATGTCGTGATGTAAGATTTCTATATAATCCTCTTCTTCATTTACTCATTGAACTAGTTTTTTAGTTACCGGTATTCTGTTTAAAATAAGGATTTTATGCCACCACATTCCCTGTTTATAATTTGCCGACAGCTATTAAATGTCTATTGTAAATCAGCTTGTTAGTAGATAATTACAATAATAACGATTACCAGTTGTATAAAATTCACTTTATCATAAAATATCAATGTAATAACGATGAATGCTTTGAGTTTTAGCAACTTGTTAAAAAAACATGGGGCTGTCTAAAATTCATGGACGTATTTTACAATCCATCTTAATATCTTTAAATGACGAGGTAACAGAATGAAAAATTCGAATGAAAAGGAAGTTTCAATATTTGTTTTTATTATTACTAGAATTAACTTTAGTGCAATTTTCATATTTTGAATGGAAAGCTAACATTTACTTTTTGCGCTTATCCTAACTTATTTTACGCAACAAGCAAAATATAATTAAAACGGAATTATTATGAAGGATAAAATCCACAACTACATTTTTGAGGCTTTGTGACATTATTATTTATATCCACAAAAAACAAGAATTTACATATGAGAATTGTATTTAATTAGCTATACATATACTGGCATATATCTGCATATCAATATTTATTAGCACAAGCAATTAACGATTCAAAGAACAAACCAAAATTTTCAAACGTATTCATATTATGTTATTACAGTACGCATGCAAAATATATTACAAAATGGGCTGTATGGATCATATTATGGTTAATACGATACTATTTTAACTCTGGTAAGAAATTAAGAGGACGATAATGAACCTAAGAAAAGATATAATAATGCCGTCAGGTTATGTAAGCTTTGATACGAAATAGATAAAGATTTCTTATTTGTACTGTCTGCATGACCACGACAATAAAAGCATGTTTTATATACATTATTATTTATTATTCATTATCATCACATTTATATAAACATACATTGACTACAAATCCACGAAAGTATTTATGTGGCCTTCACATTATGCAGGGATTTTAGTTATCAAACAGAAGCCACATCATTCAGTATTGCAGTTAATTATGTTTTCCATTAAATATAATAGCAATCTCTCATTACAATGGACAAACGCAGTTTTTTCTATTACAAGTGTCCTATGACACTATATTCAAAGTCATGGTTAGCAAAATGTAAGGCTATCTTTAGTGTACGTACATGCAATTATAATAAATATAGATAGTAATTGGAGATCCATATATCACTTAAAAGGTTAGCAGAGTAATCGATTTCAAAATTCTGACATCCATTAATAACATGTATAATGATTATAACAAGAATAAGGACGAAATAAACGGAAACAGCAAAAGTCGTTTAGTTTGAGTCTTGAGGCAGATCGTATAATAATATGATCAAGAGATCAATGTAATCTACATTAACCATCCATGATGGAAATCTTTATTGTGGTAGTTTCATTAAACTATGTGTACTCTCTGCTTAAAATTATATCTTCGAATTCAGTCCAAGAGCATTTAATTTTGGCCAAGGGAAAGGGCAGGAATAATGATAATATAAAATGTGTGTCTACTAGTTCTTTAAGATGTGTAAGATATAGAAAAGATTAGTAAGCCAGTAAGTCAAGATTGAGATATGAGGCAGTAGTAGAGTGGCATTAAAATATGGGATTAAAATCTAGTCAGCCTTGAAAGCAATTCTTATCCAACAACAATAATATTTCAACTCAAATACTTCAAAGGGCGACACACTGACACTTTGTCGACGTACGAAATAATCGTTTCAACCCTGCGTAATTCTTTCTTAAAGTACAAATTTGCATTAACTAAGTAAAAGGCTTATTTATAAACTGCTTCTCGTATATTAGGTAATTCCGAGTAATCAAGACAAATTAATATGGCAGTAGCGTGCAAATTAATTAGTGAAATACCTCTGTTTGTATTACTGTTTTATTTAATCAATATTACAAGTAAAAAAAACTCGTTAAAAAATGTTCGCAGATTTTTTTAAAAAAAAAAAAAATCTTGGTTGTGGATGTTGAGGCAGTTAATTGTCTTTTCCCCTTTCTACAGCGTTTTTCTTGTCTTTATCTCTTTCTATCTAATTAGCTTCGGGGTTTGTAAATTTCCTAAGCGTCATTAGTAAAAACTATTTAAAGCAAAACCACACTAAGTCTTAAATTGAATAATAATGATAGGCGACAAGGCAATTACTTAGGTTTCAGAAGGATCAGCTTTTATTTTATTGACTAGGTGTAATTGTCAACACAATGAGGTTTGTTTGATCTATTGATATAATGAAAGACATTCAAGATGAAACATCATCATTAAACAAATGCCAATATTATGGCCATACGATCTATCGGTTTGCCAACTTTAATGAGCCTTCTTGCTCCGACATCCGACTTAAATTTCCTAGTCAGATAAAACTCACGGCTATGATGCAAAGTACACATAAGCTGCTTATCACGAATAATCTAATATAATTCCTTTAACCAAACTAATGTATAGATAGAATGGAATATGAGATGTTTTTTAGTTATTCAATATTTGATTTTTTTTTAATTCTTTATCGTGAATATGCTGTTGAATAATTTTGTTACATGATTTAGTTTGGATTCATAGAATTTCTTTTGAACGTATTTGAAATTATTTTGTACAATACTATCAAATAGCAGTTATTTTACAAATTCAATGAACAGGTAAACAGGAACATACCCTCATGATTGAAATTAAACATGTTTATAAAGTTCAATATAAATAACAATATTATGAATGGTCCAACATAATTGCCCCAGACTGACATTGCTTGTTACATGATTAAAGTCTTTTAAGATTCGGTTTATCTGTTTACCCACTGCGAACGGTCTTTTGGAGTATGTATTGAGAATGAAATACCAGTCTTACATAAGACGTGTACACTACCAGCACTCATCAAAAGACCTATTAATCTTATTCAGATCTAATGAAGCAGTTACAGTAATAAATAAGAAGGATTTGATTGATTTTCTACTCGATAGGAAGAAGTTTATAGAAGACCCCAAAGCCAGATGTTGTCAAGTGATTTCAAGCAAAACCACTGAGAACAAGTAATTCTTTATTACATCTTCATTCGTCGGTGTGTCTGCCCTGTCTGGTTTTCCAGCAAATAAGCTTCAGTGTAAAGACTCAAACGGTACATGTAAAGATACCAGGATGTCATGGCTTCAAAATTAGTTGAAATTCTTAAGCAGTCCTTCTTTTCTCTGCTAGTATGTTCGGAGAATACGGAGCAGGAAGAAGTTTTAAAAGGGACGATTTCTTCAAAGACTTTTGGCTTCAGTCATCAAAGGGATCAACGGAGTGTGGCTCAGTTTATATTCCGTTGAGGTGTTCAGTTCAGTCATTCTGTCAAATGTGATACCATTTACACCGGTGGCAGTGGCAAGTACCCAAAGTGATTGTGACCATTCGTATAGAAAAATATATGTAGAATCTACGCTTCTTTGTCGTGTACAGGAGAAATAAGAGACGAAGCGTTGTCTAAACTATTTCCGATTGACGTCTAGACAAATCTTTGTGCGACAAATTACTTGTGAAAATACATCTACTATTCACACCACTTTATCTAGAATTTTTTGAATAGAACAAAAATCTGATTCATTCTACATAATTCTTCTTACTTGAAGAAATTATGGACACTCATGAGCAACTTCTCTCATTTTTGCTCATCAATGCAGATCTAAATTGATAATGCATCTTTATTGTAATGTGACGCATCCAATAATATTGCAAATAATATCTTGAAGACTGATTTTTTATATAAAAAAAAACTCTATTTGAATTCTCATTTGATGATTTGATATTTTTGGAATGGTTTCAAAAACGAATGGATTTTCAATTAAAATCAGTAGAAAATACTTTGTGTTAAGAACAGTGAAAAAAGGAGAAAAAAAATATTCTCTTTATTATTTGGATGCATTCGTATACATTAAAAATAAATTAGTTTTGCAAAAAAGTCATTTGGATGAAGTGCTTATAATAAATAATACGACTGGGTGAACGGCCAGATTTACGGCTGAGAATATCGTTTTCCTCAATTATCTAAGGAAAATAAATGGAGCTGATGCTGAGACTCTCTATGCAATAATAAAAACCTAACTAAAGAAAATAATATCACAACGAACGGGGAAAATAAAAATGCAGTATTGAGTTCTTTTAGCCATTTGAACATTAATCCCAAAAACTAATGTTCTTTAAAGAAATGCGTTCAATGATATAACGGGTTTGAAGAAGAAATATTCAGCGTTTCATCGTTTTAAGCACTTATTAAGTGTGGTCTACAAAAAACTGTGAACGTGCGGGTCATTAGTAACCAAGATGTGAACGTTGGACGGTGTGCACTATAATAATATAACGTAATACTACTTCGTGCAGTAAAAAGTTAGTAGTCCAGAGTGGTAAAGGAAATTTGGACGGAATCGGCAATGGGTGTAGAAATTGGGACTTGTGCAAGTCCCAATTCGTGGTCTTCTCGAGTTTCTAATTTCCCATGCCATTTTAAAATGGGGCGATCGGAGTAAATGAGAATTGGAACTGGAAATCGTTACACCATAACGAATGAAAAGCAATTAGTGAGATGCGGTACGGAAAAGGAGATTTCTTAGTACGGGAGCTTTTCTACGAGTGGGACTGGGTGTTTGGAGTGATGAAAGTGGTTTGGCAGGAGGTTTGGTCCTACTGTTGGGTGTTCATAGGGTCAAAGGTGACGTTGTTGGATAAGGATGAGGCAGATGTGGATGAGGGGAATAGCACATCGTTTTCATCTGATGAAGAGTATCAAACAGCTGAGACCGATGTCTGTAGATCTATAGTCGTGGACGAGAGCAAAGAAGAAGAAGACAGAAGACCCAGGTTTTGCAAGTTTGCAGAGAGAATTTTGCAAAGACGGCTTCTCGCTGTATTCGCAATCGTACTGGTTCCGACTATCACTTTCACACTCCTGCTTCTGCTCCTTACAACCTCGACTGGCCCCACTACTAGTCCTACGACTACTGGCACAAGTACCAATCCCAATGCTAATGGTCCTACCACTTCTAGCAATGTTGGGTTTTTTGCTCGACTTGCCCAGGCTTTGTCAATATCACTGAGTCTTGTGTTGGCTGATCAAGAGCGAACATTTTCATTTGGTCTCAGTGTGTCTTGTACAGTCATTTGTAGCTCATGTGGTCTCACGCTCTACCTTTACTTCCTTCACAACAAGACAATCTATCCCTTTAACAGACAACAGAGACAAGGTCCTGGTTCCCTCCGTGACACTAACCAAAGTGCCAATTCCCGATACCTACCCGCTGAGAATGCCGAGGGGCGAAGTGCCCCCGACGGCGTTGGGCACTTGAAACTCCAGAACAAAAATTCGAAGAAAAGAAGGAAACAAGACGAGGACATTTTTCCACAATCATTTTCCACGCAAAGGGATTATGATAGTCTTCATTCCTACTATTTTGAGAAATTTTCAAAACCCGATCGAGTTTTGTTTCCCCTTTTCTGGACTGCCTTGTTGGCTGATTATCACTTTCATAATAGTGGTGTGGCTCATGCAATCTCCGTCGCTTTGGCTATTAAAATTCTCAACTTCTACTACCACAATTTTCATTCATGCAAGAGTTGTGGAAGTAAAAAAGTTTGCAAGTTCGGCTATAAAGGAACATCACCATCAGTTTCCAAACTTCCTTCCGAACTTGACGTTGTACAAAGAACAATTCGGACTTCTATCGCTTGTCACATTCAAACGCCGTTCCTTTCTCCAGAAGAGCCAGGGGAAGGACTTAATATTCATATAGAACAAGCATGCCAAAGCCAAATTGATGACGACCATCTACTATCTTCGTCTTCAAAAGTGTCCATCGCCTTTCTCTTGTATTTCATTTTCATACGAAGACTTGGCTCCTTAGTTTGGACAAGTTTTCCAAGTTTAACTCACTTGCTAGGAATTTGTGGTCTCTTTTTGGGACAACTTTGTTTCCAAAAACTAGGACTAATAATATCCCATGTTCCTCAACTCAATAAGGGTTACGACTCGGACTTGGAGTGGAGATTTAATCATAAGACCAATACTGTGATATCTGATCAGTCTTATATTGACAGCCAGCAGAGAGAATTTATTCCAAAACGAAACTCGCAATCATATTGGTTCCAATCGGAGAATAGAAGGGAAACTGGAGGCGATCAATTTGTTGATCTCCAGTCCCCAAAGTCATCAGAATCCAGTCAAATCTGGAAATTTAAGGAATTGCCAACACTGCGTCATGAACCAGATAACCACTTTTCTAGTTTAACTACTTCAAAGTCCTACCGAAATGCTACTACTACGACGACTACAAGTGACAGGGTTAGTACACCAGATTTAGGAAATCCAAAACCGGATCATCAACTAGCCCATATAGCACGTGCTGGGAACAAACAAATTACCATTGCCGGCCACCAAAGTCATCATGTTACTTATCTAATCTTAAGCCCTCGTGATACGGGGTTTATCTCACAATCGAACTTTATTACTCAAAATGAGACACTTGTTAATTTGAGAAACGAGGAGAAGAGTAAGTCTCCTGTAAAAAACTTGGGAAACCTGTCTTCACATAGTCTAATAAGCCCAACTGGAAGGATTCATAGCAAAGAATGCAATTCAGATTTGACTAAAAATATTTTGGCTAATGATCGTATTGATAATCATAAGAGTGGAACCGTACCGTCTCTACTAATTAATATCAAGAACACGGATTTAAGTACTGGCTCGATAGTGGATACCGTTCAGACTGATGAACCTACTAGCGACGTAGTCCTTGCAAACGATTTCTCTAGCAGTCCACCTCCGAAACGCTTGTTTCGAAGTGGAAGTCAGAGTTTCGTGAGTGCTTCTTTCTTTGATAATTGCGACAGAATGAGACGAACATCGCTTCCAGCTCTTCCGGCCCAACGGCCTACCTCCATCCATCATGTATGTCCAAAACTCTTTGAAATCCACTTGCTTCATATTTTCACGTAACTCCTCTGCAATTATGTAATACGCAATAATTGTATTGCAACCCCATGGCATGTTCAAAAATTTTAATACTATTTTCATATGTAACTTGCTTCTTTTGTCTGTGCAAATTGCTTGGACTACAACATTTTACATGCCTATTTCTTTCCAACTAATTCACTATATCGACTTTTGATTCATTCCGACTCTGATATTAAACACCTTATCGCATGCTATCTAAAAAAACAGACATTTTCATTATTATTCAAGAATTAAATATAAACTATAACTTTCCGGTTTGAATAAAACATAATTAGAATATTAAAAGACTTAAGGTATAAATAAAAATCCGATTGAAATGATATTTTAGCCACTAAAATATGAATGGTTTTGGAACTGGTCGATTTGTTGTCAAACTGTCATTTCAATTTGAATGAAAAGATTTTAAACCAGATATATACAATTTGTTACACTCTGATACTTTAAGACATTTATATAAATGTTTTTTTCTTTAATATTCAACTTTGTAGAGATAAAAATTGTTCTTCTTCATGAGTGAGTCAAGGTTAAAAAAACTTGTTTGATTTCTGTCAGTTAAAATTAATTTGTATTTCAAAGCATACAAATGTGTAGGCAACTTTAGTTTACTTTGTTAAAGATCCAAAATAGTTCTATTTTATTGGTATCCAATGTGACAAAATAGGCATATTTTGTATATTTAGTAGGTATTATACTCATATTCACATAAATTAAATAAATACAAATCGTAATACCCATATCGAAAATACAACCTTATAAAGAGATAAAATCATTAATTTATATTGCCTTTGCCTGAAGTGACATTTTTATGGATACTTTACTTTGCAGATTTTTTTTTTATTAAAGAGAAACTCTGGAAAATATATAATTTCTGAGTCCATGTTTTAATTGTACGGGTTGTACCAGATGTTTGTCAAACTTGAGGTATGAAGTGTCAGTAAGACTCTTGAGTGAGTCAGTATCACTTTGGGAACTTTGCTATTTCATTTCCAGCCATCCCTCATCAACAATCCTAGAGAAGGGCTAATAAAAGAGGAAAGTTTATTGGGGAGTAAAGCCAAAGCTCTGGTACTTTATCAGAGTAAAAGTTTGGAAGACAAACAAAAGTAGACTGTGATCTAAAATCAGCTAATAAATTAATGAGGGTTCTTAGCTAAGAGGTTGAGATGGACGAGGACATAAAAAGCATCTCATTCTGAATTTATTACCTATCACATTTCACATACATAGATTATGAGCTTTCTCTGCGGAAATTCAATCAAAATATCTAAAGGCCAAATTGTGCAAAAGTCAAAGTTCAACTTTGATGGACGGATGAGATGCGAGTTGGGTTACTGACGTAATCAGAAATGAATTGGGATCACATCTACCATGGAATACAACACACATATACAACATCTAAAGCATCTCCTCAGTTCTCATATACTCTTCTTCTACTATAATATTATCGTATCCAAAATCTAGCATTATATTCCTGTTTTTCTTCGTGTCAGATTCTCTCTAACCCGCTTCCTTTTCCAATGCAAATTGATTTCTGTATCTGATTTCCCTTCTTTCATAATAATATTATATCTGCTGGTGCTTTCACACTGCGGTATTTTACTATACAGAGCTACTGGAGCTTTAATATCAGAGGCAACCGAAGGTATAATAAAAGAGAGAGCAACTATTTGATTTGATGAGCACTGCATATCTTTATGTCTATGATGACTTACCTGGTTCGAATACGAATATGAAATTTTACTCTGATTTTATAATATAATTATACCGTTTCCAAGCAGACATGTGAACACATCCTTTTCTTTCCCCTAAATCGAAACGTTGTAAAAGTTTCTGAGAATATTCCAGTTTTGCTCTCAATATTTTATTTTTGCTGATGCAAATACCAAAGTGCTCGGGTTGAAATATTAATTGGCTTTTAGAATATACATACATTTACGAGGAATATGCCAGTTGTACATAATGCATATTCAATTGATTTGGGTATTCTGGTCAAAAATGGAAATCTGAATTTATTTCTGAAGTCAAAAATTAAATATTTAAACTAAGGATTAAAAATGTGAATGACCAACATTAATGCATGTCAGACATTTCAGATAAAATGCAGTCCGAAAAAGTCGAATAACTTAGATGATGGGAAGTGCGATGAAAAGGCTGAAATAAAAGTTAGAAATTCTAACCTTGTATCACCGCGCTCAGTCATTTTAACCAGAAACGTAAATAATTTTGCAGATGGTCACATTTATTTATTAAATCCATAAATAGGGTGTAATATTTGGTAAAAAGATTAGAAACGACAGTTACTAATTTTTTACAATTGAAGGTTTATTGAATATACGTATGCAAAGACATTTGAAAGGTCAAACTCAAAGATGCGTGAATTTGGTTTGTTGATGGATGGTGGCTTTTAAATTGTTTTTGAAGTAGGAGATTTGTTATAGCATCTTAATATCATTTGAATGTTTTATCTAAAATTTCGGTCAGATTGAGACAGGGGTTGAACCTGGTGAGATTTTTGAAGTGTTCAGGAAGTTTGATATTTAGAATGCTGATTTTTTTAAAAATAACATTTAGACTTTGACAAAATCATTTACGTTTCTGGTTAAAATGACTGAGCGCGGTGATACAAGGTTAGAATTTCTAACTTTTATTTCAGCCTTTTCAT
>JAQGBQ010001612.1:0-10974 GCA_034698485.1 Vertagopus arboreus
CCAGACCCAAAAACATTTTTCATTTTTTTCAAAAGGTCTGGAAATTTCCAGACTTTGGTGGGTCTGGAAATTTCCAGTAAACTCCTTAACTGCTTGTGATTTAAATGAAATTAACTGGTTTTAAAAATTCCTTCCATGTGGGATTCTATAATTTCAGTTAAAAAAATGCTTTGCTTGTGGAATTTTATAGTTTTTTTTTTAAATTGAAGGCTTATTGAATGTTGGTATTTTGTCCTTTAATGGGTTTCATTTAATGTGAAATCTTATGACATTTCGAAATATATTTATTTTACTTTTTTATTGGGTTTTGACGTTTAGTTTTTAAATCTGAAATTTCAATATTCGTATTTTTTTATAGTTATTACGTATCCATACTTGTCATAACTTATGAACTGACAAAAAATTCCATTAATTTTGATGGAAATACTATAGTGGAATTTGCGAAACGCTCAATTCGATATGAGCATTAGAAAATCATCATAGTTTCATATTTTCAAAATGTATCAAAATTGTTATTTTTTTAAAATTATTTTTTGATTTAAAAAATAAGTTCAATATATTTATGTCAGATTTTATTCTGTATTTTTTAAACATTTTACCTTCCGTCGTTTATAGTTTCGTCGAAGGTAACGCGGATTTCTTCCGTCTGAGTTTCACTGTCCTATTAAAAACTCAAATAGTTAATTGTCCATAAGATAAGGTCATGTTAATTTTAAAAGGTCAAAGTTCAACTTAATCTCAATTTGACGTTTTAAAAATTATGATCGCAAAAATTCTTGAAAAAAAGTGCCAAAAATTTGACATTTGACCTTTTAAATTATATGATGACCTTTGACCTTCAATTTTACCTGATAAACGAGATGAATTCTATCATCAATCTGTATAGCCATTTCTTCACCCCCAACATTATTATAAAGTGAAAGCAGAACGGATCGAGAGTCAGGAATAGCTTTGAAAGTGGTCACGATAGAAAAGTCGGTGGGGAATCCATCTGGGAATAATTCTCCCGTGTTAACAGACAACATTGACCTTTGTGACAGACTGTAGGCAGTGTCAGGGGCACGTGGGATCAACTCTGATCGATTTCCCCCGGGGGTTATGGCATTCGGGTCAAGCAGGGACTCTTCGTCAACCACTCCTGTGGGTCGAGAGGGGCACATCCCTTCGGCCTTTTCTACCCCCAGAGGGCTATCCTTTACACGTGTGGCATCAAGAAGATCCGCACCCCCTAAAATAAATGTTTAACATCTCAGGGGAATTTAAAAAAACAATCGGGAAGTTTTACGATGCATAAAAAAAATTTCTCTGTTTAAAATCCTGCATTTTTTTAGCTTTTAGATTGCAATAAAATTCGAAAAAGATAAAATTTATGGTATTTATTTTACACAAAAAAAAACTTTTCTGAATCACAAAATTTATAACATTTTCAACAATTTGCAAGAATATTTTTGGCGAGTGACTAAAATTTAGAGAATTAAAAAAAAGTTTTTCTGATTTCTGTATATCAAATAAAAATCCATTTTATGTGATATTTTGATTATAATCTTTGATAATAAAAAATATTATTACTGCAATAATTTCAGTATCTGCTTTAAACGCTATGGATTCATTGTCTAAATTAAACTAAATATTTTTCTTACATCTTAATTCCTTCTCAATTAATTTGAAAATTTCAAATTACCAAATGGCAAATATTAAATTGTAATAAAATCATATTAGTGTGCAAAACATGGATTTCTACAATTAATATTTTCAGATTTTCTCTCAAATGTTTCAATGAAATTGAAAAATTAACATGTAAATAATAGTAAATATATACATACATATTTTATCCAATATTTTCCAAATACATCAATTTTCATGAAACCTGCGTTGAATTTTGAAACATTATCAACTAAGGTTGTCCGTAAATATTACATCGAAAATTAAAGATTTTATTGAATAGATTTTGTTTAAATGCATATGATTTCTTAACCCTAGATTATAGATCTGTATCAACTTTTAAGTATGTTCATTTGGGTTTAAAAATAATATAAAAGAAATATGATTTTTAATAGAATAATTTGAATTTTCACTAGTTTTCGATATATCGCATTAAATGATATATGAAACGAAATAAAAAATCATTCTTAACCATTTTATTCAAGTAAAGTATAAATAATCTTTAAGCTTTAATGCACACAAAAAGAAGATTTTACAGAAACAAAAAAAAATGATTAAAAATAACATTTTAACATTTTTGGTGCATGTTTTTTTCTGAAATTTATTTATATTCCTACTATTCGCCTCAGAATGTATTATTCTGCTCATACGATTCATACAGTTTTAGTTTTAGTACTACGGAATTCCAATTAGATTGAAAAACAATCGAGCAAATCCTCTCAAATCTAGCTGATTAAAAATGCAGCTTTAAATTGTGATTTGAGAAGCCCTATTTTAATCCTAAAAGTTTAAAAATACAAAAACATTCAAATTTCAGAAATTCTTGAATCATCGTGGTATGTATTTTTGAAAGAATTTTAACAACGATGAATGCCGAAATGAATACATACGATATTTTCATATGTTTGATTAAAAGAAGAGTTGACTGTTGGTTTTGGACTGTGTCTATATGGGGCTATTGCCCCTACCGACTAATACTCCAGAAGTAAGTGACCTTTAAGGTCACTCGATAACAAATTGTCAAGACAAGTTGGATAATGCTCACTTCCTCCTCTCTTCCATTCATCAAAACATTCCCTCCACATGATATTTATTATATTTAATACTAACCAATATTTGTATGAAAATCCACCGACTTTTTACTTAAATGATTGAACATGACTTACCACTTAAAATGGATCCATAGGACTCACTGAACACATTTATTAAAATTAATATACCAACAATTAAATATTTTCTATTTGATTTCATCGAGGAGACCCTTCTCAATAAGGGCCCTCCACACATTTTATTTAGAGCACTTCACCAAAAAATGCACACAAAAATCCACTGAAAATTCTCAAAATTCTCCAATTTGGGTTAAACGTATCGCTTTTGAGGGTCACAAGGTGGGCACTTTGAGACAGAAAAGGGCAACTGAAGACTACGTTGACCCGTTGACCCCACAATTTTGTCCACAAGGGCTCTGGCGTTGCCCCAAGTGTTGAGTGCAATGTTTTTAATTCGTTGACCGAAAAGGGCACAATTGTCCAACCAATATTCAGCCCTTAACGTCTCACGTTCAAACCGAGTTAGGAACTCTATTAGCATCTTTTGCACTATACTATTTAATGAGAATTGTTTTAAAACTCCGAATTCGGATCTAGTTTGATCTGTTTATACAATTTAAATATTGGCCAAAATTTTTACAGTCATAAGCAGTAGGGGCCAAGTTGATAGGAATATCTGTCTTTCAGTTGTCTCCCAACCAAAGACTTCACTTCCATGTTGGGCAAAAAATACTGAACATGGAAATGAGATTTATTTTTGGTTCTTTTCCCTATTCACATGAAAAGAGTAACATATCTGCAGTTTATTTCAAAACACTTCTTCAATATCGTCTTCTTTATTCCTATAATGTATATGAATTTTTGTATGGATATCATTGCATATGTAGATATTTTGTGTGGATCTGGGTAAGTAGATATTAGATAGGGAAGGAAGTAATCTGGCAGAATAAAAAAGAGTAAAAAAGAGCCAAACCTAGTTACCAATCAGTCAGTGGTACTTTGACCCCTGTCACTTATACATATCAACCACAAAATGAATCTTAACGAACCCTTTATATACATATACATGGATTAATGTATCCATCAAATATAATTGAAACATTTTCGACCAAATAAAATCCCAAACGAAGACATGAGCTGGATTCGTTTGGGATTTAATGGGAATTAGCGGATTTAAAAAATGACTTTAGCTTGGTTTTTGAAGGGATTTTATGGGAACTAATGGGTTTTTAAAAATAAATTCCAAGTCGGAATTTGTAAGTGAAATTTAGTGGGAATTGAAGGGTTTCAAAAATCTCTCCATGCTGGGATTTTGTTGTTAAATTGATTGGATTTTGTGTGATTTACTTTTAAAGCATGAGATAATTTTAAAAAGTTATTTTTACTATTCTTCTTCAAATGAGTTTTAATCAATTTTTTTTAAATTTGAAGTGCAAAATTTTGTAGTATTATTTTTTATTGAATTTGTGCACTTGTAATATCCCATTAAATCTGTGATTTGCATTGGAAAAAAGAAGACAATAATTAATTTTGTCATGATCTCTACTATGATTTATTTTTATTATATATTTCCATTATCCACGATAAAAATTTGAATCAGGGACAAATTACAGGGTCATAATAATATTTTTTTTTACACACACATTTTAAAAAGAACACGGTCGCTTTATTTATTATGCTGGAGAATTGTTGTCAGATGTGGATGAATTCTTTCCAGGTAGTACGACGATATGGAGAAAGTTATCAGGGTAGCTTAAATGTTCACTTAGCCACTGAATCGGACTGTTCAGTGGCGGCTCTATTCCGTGTAATAAAACTCGGTCTAAAAAACACAAAAACAAAACTATCAGTCAGAACTCTAATATTATTTTTTTATCTAGAATTTACAATAAGCCAACCAGATAAGAGGGAAAAAATCAGCTTTAAAGCATTTTGTAGTTTTGTAGAAAATGTATTTCTTCTCTCTCAAAAAGAATTAATATGGAACCAAATATCAATAATATATTTTTTAAAATTTAATTTTCAAAAAATGATTAAAATAGTTGTAGTTTTTTATCGTTTGATTCAGTATTTGTTTCAAAATCCCAGCTTTTATAAAGATGGGAAATACCACCAATTTTAGATCCACTTTCCAATGTGGTAAATACCTTTTAAAAACACTGCAAACTTCAAATTCTATTTATTTCTGTGTCTTTCTTAAATAACTCGCTAAATGTATTAAATCTTCAAATTAACTCTTAGCAGATCTCCCCTAAAGTATTTTAAACGCTCAGGAGTTTAAACATTCAAGCCAGTTTTAGTATTTTTTTCTGTCTAAACTCGTGTGGTTTTTTTTACAAAAGAAAACTGATTAAAATATTAAATTTATTTTTTTCTCTTAACCGGTTGACTTTTTTTTAAAAATCCATTTGTTTAAAAAAACAATTGAAAGCACTAACTGGATGTTGAGTGAAAGTTAGGAAAGAATTGTTGTAGAGCATCTTGAAGAGTAGTCCAAGTGGCTGTGGTGTCGTCAAAGGGCCGAACTGCCCGTTGCATCGAGAACTTCTCTCCTGTGTAACATCGAATAGGAATCTGTCGAAATCCTTCACCTACTACTGACTCCATCAATTTCTTGTTCACACTCCAAAACTGATCGAATTTATCTGCAATCAACAATTTAACAGAATTTAGATTTTTGGCTCATTTCGGCAAAAAAAAACACATTTAAATTGAATTATCTAGATTTTGGGCTGATTTGGTATTTTAACAACATTTTGATTAAGATTTAAATCAAATTATTGAGATTTTTGGCTCATTTTGTTTAAAAAATCATCTTGATTAAGAGTTAAACAAAATTATTAGATTTTTGGGTGATTTTGGCAAAAACTCAAAACAAAAAGGATAAAAAAACTAGATAAAATGGATTTTTGTTGTTTTTTTTTTGCTGCATATTTTTTAGCAAAAAAATTGCCGATTTGAATACAAAATATTATTTTAAGTCATTTGCACTGTGGTTTCGGAGCTTTTGAATTGTTTCACAACGAATTTTAAAAAAAGAATAAAAATATCATTGTTTTTTTTAAATAACAGATTATTTTGGTCACAAAGTAAAAGATTTGAATAGCCAATTTTTTGTTAGAAGAGCTGGCAACGGGGTATGGGTCAAAGTTGACGATTAGCATGGGAACACTGAATTTTTTTTTGCCCCAATCGACACCCCAATGAAACAACTGAACATCTCTTGAACATACCATTTTGAAATCCTTGCCAAAGTTGGCTGTGATCCTTCTCCTGCATGGAGTTGATAACTTGTCCCTTATGCTTCAAGGCATCAGCCTCCTTAATCACAGACATGAAATGTGACTTAATCGCTTCTTTGGAGGGACACCGGCAAATCTCACGCTCAGGGAACTTGTCAAAGTGAACTGTCAACGGCCAAGGCAGAGCTCCGTCTCCGTTAAGGTCAAACCATAATCCTACCGGGTAGTTCCTAATAATAGAAATATAATTAGTTTCAAACTAATTGATTAATTAATTTTATGATTTAATTCAAAGGAATTTAAACCATTTGATAGGCTGTCCATTAAACTCGATCCAGATCTCGTTCGTTGCAGATTCAGGGTTCACGTACTGAGCAAAATGTCTTCGTACCTTAAACAAAAGAGAAATCACATTATTAGATTTTGATCTGTGACCTCACCCTTTAATCTCAAGAGTAAAGTTTTAAGGCTAGCTTTTATCCTCCGAATTAAAAAAAAACTTCTTTGTTCAAATGAAAAAATTGGTATGAAAATTATTTTACTACGTTTGGTCATATTTGTTACCCTTTAACCTCTTACTTGAAACAGTAGCCTAAAAACGAATATTTAAAAAAAATATCGACCTCTTGTTTGATTGGATAACTTTTGACCTTTATCTAGATTAAATGATTTTAAATGTTTCGCTCGTAGCTTTCCAGTTAGGATTTTTATAGTGGGATTCAATAATTTTAATATGAATTTAATTGTTTCAAAAATCACTTGCAACTGGAATTTTATGGAATTTAATTTTAGACCAAGAGAAAATTCCAAAAATAAATATTTAACTCTAATTCGATTTTGATTGTATTTTTTTACATCACATTTTAAAAATATTTTCCAGTTTTGAACTGTTATTACATCTGCTCACAAAATGAATCCCACTGTGATGTGAGATACATCTCTAAAATTTCGGGGTTTTTAAACCCCGAAACGAGTGTGACCTTTGACCTCTCATATATACCTTGTCAGTAAGAAGAGGAAAGTAAAGGAGCCTTGGAACCATTAGATAAAAAGGCTCTGGTAGATTCAAAGTGAACACTTCCTCCTGAGCTAGCGAGAATGAGACGGGGATCCTAGCGTCCCAAATCTCTCGAAGCACCTCTCGGTCGTCTGCCATCCTTAGTCGAACGTGACCCCCACCACCAGTCCTGTGACCCAAACTATAATGACCCAAACTGCTAGCTGACTTCTTCCCGTCTTTAGTCTTCTTCGGCGAACACTCTTTTGACCCAGTCATCCGCTCATTTAGACTAGGAAAATAAAAACAAAACTATTAACCTCTATTTTTTAAAATAAATGCATAACCATTTCAACCCCACGACTGTATGTTGCAGTCCAAGTAAAAAAGGTCACAAATAACTCAGAAATTAGAGTCTAATTTAAAATAAAAAAAATAGAGCAATTCTTTAATTCTGACCCGCCTTGCAGTTTTTACTTGGACTCCCACATGTATACTTGTCTCGGGAGTCAAATGGTTAACTATATTGGGTCAAACTAAATAACGCTGTTTAAAATTAGATTGATTACTTTGTTTAATGTCTTTTTAATTTAAGTTACCTTATTAAAAATCATCAATTATTTAGCGGATTTTGTAATATGTCCTGGCAGTAATTAATAATTAATCCCCGATTTCAGTTTACGTGATCACCTAAAAATACAAAAGATAAACAATCAATAATCTAATCTACAAAAATATTTTTTAAACAACTTAAATAGATAACAAATTACACAATAACCATACATGTTATTTTACCTTGATTAGTTGCAATGGAATGTCATTTAAATTATTTACAAACATTAACTAATTTTAAACTTGAAACTAAACGAGAAATTAATTATTTTAAACTTTTGATTTTTGAAATTTAAGATGTGTCATCTTTAGGATTCAATTTTAGCGGGTTGCACTCGGCCCCACTATGATGATATATTTATTTATTGATTTAATAAAACTGAGTTTATTTATTTTTAATGTTTTAACAGAATTTAGTAATAATGTTTTTATGAGGTTTTTATGAAATTTAATTTTATGAGTTGAAAAAAAAAACCGATTTTTCACCGAACCGGGTAGAAAAACTGTTGGCCGGGGAAAAAACTTTTTCTCCCTAGGATCCTAAGCCTAATTCCAACTTTTACAAAATTAATATGGTTCGAATCTAAAAATCACGTCATTTTAGCCTTCCGGTCTCATTTGGAATTACTCTTAACTTGTTTTGTACTTATTATAAATTTGTATTTAATTGTTAATTTACGTCAAGATAGTAGCTAGAGTAATAAATGAATGAAAATAAAAGGTGAGGTGCAGAATTATACAAAAAATGTTTGACTACCTGAACCTTAGGTTGTCAGTGTTATATTGCTCTTATAATTAAATTTGAATAATTTTAAAAAATTCTTGATGAATTATTCTCACTTCCTGCGTTCCCTATGTAAATAATAATAATAATGATATGGATAACGATATTGATATAATTAATTAATTCATAAGGAGTGTGTACAGATGATAAGATGAATGCTATATTTACTATTTAATTGCTAGTTTCTACTTCTAAAAACGTTCATATCATTACTAAAAAATTAAAATAAGAATGCTCATTGTGTTAGACTAAAATTAAAACTTGTTGCAAATACTTTTTATCTCTTGTCCCTAGAAGATATCATTCTTTCAACTTCGTTCTTACAAAGAAAGCAACCGTTAAGGGAATTCCAGATTTCTTGAAAATTTAGTTGAATTTATTAGTTATACATGAGAACTAGAAAAATTGACAAAAAATTATTGGCCCAACTTCATATGGACTATTTTTTTAATAGTTTAAGTTTCCGAAAATGTATGAAAATTAAGAAATCTTATAATTTTCAGAATATTAAGGATTTTCTTAAAAATGGTAAATTTTGTAATGCAAATTTTTCCATTTTTTTTAGATTTTAGTTGACGCTTTTAACTGACATTCCGTTAATAAGACAAATTCAATGCACGTTTTTCAATTATTTATTCATTCAAATGTGTCTGTTAACTGTTTAAGTAAAAGTCCCGAATTTTGAGACTTTCTTCCAGCCTGCTATAAAACTACAAGTTGTATATAAAAGTCTCAACACGGATTATGTATTCCATGAATTTTTAAATTTTTGCATGCAAAAAACTAGCAATTGATTCACGCAATCAAATAAGAATTTCTTCGTGTTTTATAATATAAATATGAATTTCTAAGAATTATTAGCTTCTTTTAAATTTAAAAAATAACGAATAAATGAATGAAAGATTTAAAATGTTAAGATGCTGTATTTATTGTTTCATAACGATTTCAAGATTTGTATGATCAAGTTTTTATATAAAAACATTTTGTGGACAAATTCACATGATAAAAGTGTCCAGGGATTTCTTAGGAATAAACATTCTCCCCTTGTTTACTTTTGCATGATTGACACCTCGATTTCATATGTAATTAATTATTGATCTACAATAAATACAACTCGGATGTTTTGCAAGTATCACATGCAATTGATCTCCTATTGACCGAATTTAAAGAACGTCACCCCCTGAACAAAATACGCATCGGTGAAAAAATTAGAATGTGTCATGAGAATTGTTTTAAGTCTGTCCTCATACGACTCGTGTATTTCTTTTTGTAATATTAACAGTAACAACCTATTTTTCAAGGCTTATCATCCCCTTGGTTTATTAAGTTACAATCAGAGTTAGTTTACAACCTCTAATAACCTTATATGTCAATATTGGTAAAAGGTTGAAGTGTTCTAAAGTTAGTTGGACTAAAATTAAGTGCGTTGGAGCTTGTTCAATTTTACTAAAGGACACTAGGGTAGGTCAGTGATAATCAATTAACCTTTTTGGGTCTACGAAAAGTGCATGTTTTCATGGATAGTTAACATGGATAATAAATATCTATAGAATTCTTTCATCTGTGTCAAAGTTTTAATAATATATGAAATCAGAAGCAAAAAACAGAAAAAAACTGATTCTTAATCTTTCCAGTATTAGTCTTGTACAAGTGCGACCCTATCACATTTATTATGAATAATATTGCAAATTTTATGTGGTTCTAAAAATGCGAATAGACCTAATAGGGCGTGATCTGACATCAAATCTTGAATTTTAAAAGGTATCAAAGTAAAACATTTAGAGGCTGTTTATATGACGAAAATATTAGCTACTGTTTATGTTAATAGTGGGACAATCATAATAATTTTAAAAAGTACTTAGGATAATTGTGGTTGATCAAATAAAAGGACAGTGGACCAAATCCTATGCGAAAGTTAAAAAAAAATAAATAGCATAATTATTATTTCAAAATGTCGACTAGTGACAATCAAAGTTGGGTTCGAAGTGTCTGTTCTTCATGGACTTGGAGATGGCCAAAGTGTGAATGTCTACTTGTCATTTTGACCTGGTTGACTGGATTAATTGGAGCTTGGTTCAGAGCGATTTGTAGATTGGGACGAGTGTCATCCCCAATATTGCCAATCGTTAACCCCAGAAGTCAAAGCCCAAAGAGACGGTGCGCTAGGTGGTGGAATTGGTGCCGGAAATCCAAATGTCAGTGTACTTCACCAACTTGTAGAAGATACCGACGTTGGAAAAAAGATTGGAGGAAATTTCCTGCGAGATGTTTTCGAAAAATGAGGAACTTTAGATGGCCGGTTTGGGAACCTGATCAAAATTCACTTTTCACCAGGGTCATCAAGGCATCACGATTGGATGGGTTTAAGATGTCTTTGAAAGAAGGAATGCATTTTACTGGCAGGTTCGTTTTAATTTTTTAGAGTAAGAATGCTGTAATAAGGATGTAGGCTCACATTATTAGCTCGCGCTAGAAAGTGGAATTCGAGCTTATCATGTGCCGCTGTCTGTCTGTGCGTCTGTTCATTTATTTAAGTTATAAATACATACACGAGGTGTTTAATTGGAATCAATAGAAGCGGTTTAACAGATGGTTATTTGAACTTTTTTATTGTAAATACATATGATT
>JAQGBQ010001613.1:0-10974 GCA_034698485.1 Vertagopus arboreus
GCAATTATCTCAAAAAGTAACCGGACGACGTGGGCAAATATTTACATATTCGTAATCAGCATTAAATTACGAAGATTGTAGTATATTGAAAGTTGAAATCGAAGAATTTTCCAAAAATATTCGAATCGTAGTAGTCTTTAGTAATTAACTCAATGATTTTACACGTCAATTACAAATCCAAGTAAAGATTCTTACTAAAAAAATCAGCCTCAGATCCCTTGCTTTTGTTTCATAAGCTGGTCCATAAATTTAATGCTCATCAAGTATTCTAAACTTTTCTGATAATCATAATCACTTCGCAACTGACGCTAATTCAAACTCTCTAATGACCCTGAAGCTATTTACGATGAACAACATATTTTAAATATTCCATTTAACATCATCTCAGTATTAGCACTATTCGAACTATTCCTAATCACTATGGACTTGCATGTGTAATCAGCCAATAAAACTGTGAAGCCCAAAGTGAAAGTCATGCTGTAGAGATTGAAGATCCTACACAATGACTCGAATAAATGATCTAGAATTAAATCAATCGCCTTATTAGATATGTCTCTTCTTTGGGTTTTATAGAGATATCTACAATTTGTTCTTAAAATCCTAAAATGTCAGAGACTCGAGAGGCTTTTGTTCTCATTAGACTAACCGGAACATAATAATATGCTCTAGAAATGGCTTTAGGGATTATTCTCAAAGGCCCATCATCTCAAACAATGCTTGGAGCTAATTTAATTCTAGTTATCATTGGTAATTCGATTTTATTAATGTGGACTGATTCATCCGCTACAATCTTATATCGTATTGTGGATTTTCTACAATCTTATGAAAAGTCAACTTATATTTTCGGATTTCGTAGGATCATTGGCATTCATTGGTTGCAATAGTTTATCCATGAGAAAGTTATCGAACATAATTCCTTTGCTCTTGCATATTTTCTAGAAGACTAACAAGCAAGATTAACTTTCTTACAATAGAAAGAAGAAAAATCGTAAATAATAATTGTAATTTGTAGTGAGATTATCGACTATACAAAAGACTTTATTATAAGAAAAATATTATAGATTTAATACCATTATCGTCTTGAAATTATTGTAGACATTAATATTTACTTTCGATGTCAACTAAACTTACATTTTTTTTTCGTCGTGGGGAAACACGAGGGGCCACTAAACTTGAGTGTGCGACAACCAAAGGTTTTAAATCCGTAACGTAAGTTGTATCAGAAGAAACCTTGCGTTTTCTTTTACTTGGGGGAGTATAACATTTGCTTCTATCCGATTGTTTAATTGACTGATCACTATTATTTTCATCACAACTGTCATCATTTTCTAACTCGTTTGTAATAAAAATAGGAGTTGCATCGCTTTGTTCGTCAGAATCAAGACTATTGTCCGAATCGGGTATTATAAATTCACTTTTGGATTTACGTCCACTACGTCTTTTGGGTTTATTTTTAGTTTCCAAATCATCAGAATCCATGTCACTGTCATCATATTTTTGAGCTGCTTTAATTTGTGATCTCGGACGATCATCGACGTCCGAGTACTTTTCAAAGACTTGCCGTAACTCTGGGGTATCATTGTGACTTTGTATCATATGTGCCTTAAGCACCCATACTTTCTTGAATTTCTTGTCGGGGCAGATTGGACATTTTTTTGTATAGTTTGTATCTGGTAATTGGTGTCTTTTCCAATGACGCGTCATAGTTCCTTGCAGCCCAAATTTTAACCCACATATTTCGCAGCAAAACTTTTTCTCCTTGGAGTGGGTTACAGCATGATTCTTTAATACACTTGCACATCTAAAACTTTTGTTGCATATCTATAAAAAAAAATGTAATCATTAATGCCACAATTCCACTTAAAATAAATTAAACAACAAACATATCAAACATCGATGCTTACGGTACAACTGAAAGGTAACTCGCCCGTGTGGATTCTGAAACAACAATGTTATTCTAACAAACTATTCAAAAATGAAAAAAAAAATTTTGAGTACGATGAATCTAACCTTGTATGTTGCTTCAAACCCCAAGCGGACGTACAAAATGTTCCACAAATTTTGCATTCAAACCCCGTCGAAACACGTTGGTGAATCTTTTTATGTTCTTCAAGCAACATCTTACTAGAATATGTTTTTTTGCAAGCCTCACAAGTCCACTTTTCTGCATCTATAAAAACATTTTAAATTAAATTGTAAAAAAAGTTGTCAAAATTATAAAACAAATTGATTTGGGTGATATTTGCTAACCTTTGTGTGCTCTTCTTATGTGGTCAGTCAAATTACATCGAGTTACATAAGCCTTATCACAAATATCACATTTAAAATCAGGTTTCAATCCAGCGTAATCCACAGACTTGAAGCCACAAACATGAGTCTGCAGAATTGTCGGTAGGAAACTAATAATATAAAAAACGATATTAATTCATATTAAATTATTATAGTACAAATATATAGAAGTATAAATAAAATATAATAGTTAATTACTCCATTCTGCAAGTAACACATCTTTCCAATACAGAGTTCGGGTGAGTTTCATCGAAATGTGTCTTGAAGTCTTGCCATGAGCCTGAAGACAAATCCAAACCGCACAAAGGACATACTCTTTTCCGGTCACCTTCATTCTTTGTACAAATGGATTGATGAGATTTGAGAGTCGCCTGTTTATAAATAGCTACAATTAAACCCCTTTGTTTTATACAAGTACAATGAATGTTGGACAGTCACTTACCCATTTTACAAAAACTCTACCGCAACCTGAAAATATTTAAACAAACATAAATAACTTTGGTTTTAAATGGATTTTGAAAATAATTACTTCATTACCATCGCAAAAGTGCGGAGGTGGAGGAATTTTGGGAGTAGCATCGTTTTTTCTGTTTAGTTTTCTTGGTCGTTTGGGTTGTTTTACATCCTGAGAATTGTCCCCTTTCGTCGTTTGAGTTTTAGTATTTTTGCGTTTTTTGCTACCCGGAGAACTAATTTGCTGGATGAACCAATCCTGTCCATCATCTCCGAAATAATCCTCACCGTCATAATTTAAATTATCTTCGCCAGAAACTATTGAAAATTCAGTAGGGGTGGAAACAACAACTTCTTCAGCAACTGTCAAGTTTGGAATATGTGGATCTGAAGGGTCAATGATATCGTATACCCACTGACTTATAGTTGGTCCATTGGCTACTTCTTTTTTGAAACTTTTTGATGCTTGTAATTTCACTCTTGTCATCTTTGAATGCTCGTCAGACTTGTGGTTCTTGTCAGTGGCATTTATAACGAATGCTTTTACTGGTTTGGTTGGTGCGCTTGATGTCACCACAACTTCCGAATCTCCTACTTTTACAGTTGACCATCCTACAAATGAAAACAGAAATGAGTAAACAAATGCATAACGAGATAAGCAGCCCTTCTCAGATTTTAAAAAATATTTTTTTTTGTTACTTCAGAATCTTTTTAAAACTTTTGCGACTTTTATCGAAGAAATTTTTAAAGAGATATGATTTGTTAAAATCTGAGACGGGCTTTAACTTCCTATTGTTTCAAATGTCAAACAATCAAATTACTCTTAAATATTTGGCTCTTCACAGCATGAATTGGGGTACTTCCACTTGGTCGAATGTGTACTAAAGTGTCCACCAAGGAAGACACAATGTCACTCTTCACAACTTCCATCTCAATTTTAAGGCTATGATATTTCTTCACTTTTTGTGTACAGTCCGTACAAATAGGTATATAGCTGCCAAAAAAGGCTTGGCTCTCGGCAGGAGTATCACCAGGTTGGATTTCTAATAGTCTGCATATCAATCGGTTAAGATCCGGTTGAGGAATAGCTCTCTTTACTTGTTCGTAGAAAGTACTGCAAATACTACATTGTTCCAAATTGATCAGGGTCACAGATTTGGTTCCACCGTCCGGCATTTCCGTCACAGTTTCAACAGTAACAACGGAGTTTGGCAGTGGCAGTATACATTCTTCTACATCTTTTTCAGAGTCAGAAAAATCGTCTTTCTCCTCCATAGCAAGTTTCGAATTTTCTTCTCCGCTATCTGCCATAGTATACAGATCGACAGTTGGTGATTATCAATCGTTCTAGTAATTCCAATCCAATGTTAAGCCTAAAAGTAATTTGTTAGAATTATAGATCTTAACTTTTTGAACTTTAATGAATGTAATTTACAATTATAATACATTTATTTACCTTTATATTAATAAAGTTGAACTGTGACCTGAACGGTTTTTTGGGAATGCATTGTATGATTCTCAATTCTCTGCTGCTTTTAAAACTAATTGTTTTATTTATCGAATCGAATGGAAAATAATGGAAATAATTGTTTAAAATTGTTTTGAGATTTTTTTTAAAAAATTGGTTGCCGCTTACTAAAAATCTCAAATTGCCCTTTTCTCAATGATTTAAACTCCAACTTTCTCCACTTTCACTGTCAAAGACTCTTGACTTTCTTTAGGTTTAGTATTTGATCTGATTAGACTTATTTTGTCTTTCTGCCTGCATATTTAAATATCAAGAGCGACCAACTATTAAGAGATTTTGAAATATTTTGAGGCTCATGCATTTCAACAGAGGTATCATGTACGCATCGTATGAATTTTATGAAGTAGAACAAAATTGATAAATTTTCATTGTTTCTTTTAATTAAAATATCATCATTTTTATATGTATTACAATTTACCATTGCTCTACACATTACAAGAATCACTTCCCTGCACTGCATTAACTGCCATCGGCTGATAAAATGCAGCATATTGATCATTGGTAATTCGTTATGAACTAAAGATGTATAAATTGAAGCTAGCACTACTGAATACTTACACATTCTTTCAGCGTATTTTTTTAAACTTAAAATTATGCATTGAAGAGGTTACAGAGTTTTCATTACACTTTTTTTTTACTTGCTAAATAATAATATTACGAAGTACGATACAAATTTATGTACTAGAGACATGATTCTGAGACAGATGGAAATTGTGCAAAACTGACTGGACCATTTCCATCTATTTAGTTTTAACCTATAAATTAATTCGTAAACTTGGACTTTCTCCATTTATGATTGACTTTCTCATGTACTGACTGAACATGCATTATCATTTATCACAATCATTTTAGAACAGAAAGAATAAGAAGCTTACTGTAGCGACCGTGTAAATATGAAACATTTAACCAATGTTCATAGTTCACCAACCATTTAAAACTCAAAGATCTTCACAACTATACCTGACATCAAATATCAATACGGGTTTTAAAAAATTTTGATTGCTCTTTTTACTTTCGCAAAGTAAAAGCAACTTTATATAAGTTAGGCGAGCATGTAAAATATTATGTACAAAAGTCCATTCGATTTAAATTATTAAACAATTTAACTCGGAAGCATTAAACATTCATAAGTTTTAAAATTTTTACACTTGGACACAAAAATATCAAAATTATTAAGACGTCATTTCTTGCAAAATATACACAACACAGAAGCTAAATCTCCCCTTTTGGTGTGGTGATACTACTGGTCTCGATTCTTTCTAATATCTTACTAGATTACAATCATTGGCCGATTTAAACCACCTTTTCACTGTAGCTTAATTAGGATATATTGGTAGAGTACGTTTTAGGTGAATATGGTCTTTTACTGTCATAACGGAATGAATTTGGTGGATGGCCGATGGCGATTTCACAGTCTAATTAATAATGATTATGAGGTCCGATACATTTTGACTTGACAGACTTGACGATTAACAATATTTTGTCTTATGACTCATCATTCGGATTGTTATACGGAGTGTTCACGTAGTCTGAGGACATCGACAATGAGTTATGGTACAGGTTGACAAACTGCTCAAGGAAAGGTAGAACACTTCCGATCTGAATATATAATAACATTTAGTAGGTTGTTAAAAATTGCAGCACGAGTTGGTCTTTTTCGCTGTCTTATAAAACATTTTGGACTGTGCAGAGAGATTATCAGACTTTGCCACCAAGTCATCCAGCTTTTCTCCTCGTTGTAACACCGCTTCAATAGTGTTATGCTAAAATATTAAATTCCATTATGAATTATACTTCAACAGGTTCAATATCTTCATTTCATTTCATTTATACTGCTACTCATACCATGATGATTTTAGTTTCGTCCAGTTCGGCTTGGATTTTGGTTAATGCGTCAGCTTCCTTGGGATTTTGGTACCGGACCAAGAACTGGTCTAACTCTGCTCAGAAAATTTAAATTTAAATGATTTAGGTTGTAATTTACTCAAAAAGAATAGAATATTTTATACCTTTATAGTTCTTAAAAGATTCAGTATTAGCTGATTTCCAATCAAGTTTGGCCGAGACATCGTCCAACACTTTGGTAAGAAGAGTATGAGCTACACGATGTGGATAGTCGACATCAGAAACGAGAACGGCTCCGAGACCATCTGACCGTACGTAAACGTGGCACAAATATTCTGCAAAAAAATCAAATGAATGTTTTTTAAGCCAACAACAAAGGATAGGAAAAAGTCATCGGAACTTTCTCGGTTAACTAAAATGTCATTGTCAATATAACTTACCTTGTTCTTTGACCGACTGCCGAGTAGCCAAACTAGTCCGTTCAACAATAGTAGTTGAAGAGAAACTCAAGAACTCTTGGACTGAAGCTCTTTGGAAGAACCCGAATGAGGCAAGATCATAGACACCCTTAAGGGTCACACACCTCCCGTCCACGGGGTCAGTTGTCGGTCGTCTGATAACCGTTATAGCGAATAACTTTACCATCCTATCTTCTTACTCTTCAGGGATAATAATCTCAATATATCTGTCTCTTTCAGTTGTTTCCTATTGTCGATACGGACTTTCACCTTGGCCTGACTTACGTGTTTAAAAAAATCTCGTTTGCTACAAATTGATTATTTGATTTACTAGTAATTTCGTGGAATCATTCCTTTTCAAAAATGTCAAGTGGCTGAAAAACTATGTGAAGAAGATAACGCTATACAGCTCTCCAAGACTACAGACTTTCTTGGAGCCTTCAATTTCCTGATAATTGAAAGAAGATTGGATTGAAATCAAATTATCAAATGATGAAATATATTGTATATAGAGCTTTAGAAGAACTTTAGCCTTGTACTAAATTGTACTTGCTCTATGCTGTAGATTTATTTAGATTATTCAAATAAGGAAATAAATAAAAGTTGTTTTGAATTTTGTTTGACTGTGCAAAGGGAATTTAGATTAGGTTGGCCGAGGAAAGTAAATAGAAACTTTTCTTGTTCTTGAGATATTGATAATGAAGATGAGCTATAATTAATGTGTTTGGGGAAAGGCTATTTTTATTATTTGAACTTAACAGGTGGTGTCTAAATAGAGTGTCATGCGTTTATCTCTGTTCTAATAACATAAACTATGACAATATGATTCAACTTTGACTCATATTGCCCAGGCTCTTCCCGTTACTCACCAAATGTAAATGTAAACTAAACTGAAACCCGCTGGGGATTTAAACTCAGGACAAAAAAAAAAGTTGTGTACTCAATCTGACGGAGGAATAATGGAGGGGAGAATTGTTAAATAAATTTATTTTTTCGAAAGTTATTTTTAGAGATTTGCTAGGAAGTAGGAATACTACTAGTTTGATGACCGTGTTCTTGTAAAAGTTTAGATGCTTCTAAATAGGTTAAGAAGGCTGAGGGTTTAAGGATAGAAGAGTAAAAGGTGCCACTCTGCTGGTGCCAGAGAGAAAGTCCAAAAATGACAACAGCAATCTACTTGGAACATTATTTAGAAAGTAAGTAACTGTTTTTGTTCTTATCATAAGTTGGGTATCATATCTTTCTACATCCTAGCTTTTGTACAATTCAGAATTTTATTAAAATTATTATCCTTGGTTTTTAATCGATCACGATCATTACAGATAATTTCTTCAATTTCACATTCAGTTTGAAGTTATTTAGTTCAGTATTGAGCAATCAAGGTTTTAACAAACAAAATATTGATTCTGGAAAATATTAGTTATAATATTAGATTCAATCAGATAATAAGTTTTGTTAAAAATTCGGAAATCTCGTCACCATATTGAGTTAAAGATTGAAGATGAATTATTCAGTATGACAGCATATTCTAACTGATTTTTCGAGTTGGCCTGTTAGTACTGAGGTTAGATTAATCTTATTATTGAATTGTATGTTCTAATATCATATTATGGTTCGAATTTTAGGTTTAGAAAGTCTTCCTGTGGAGCTCCAGAGGAACTTCAAGCTGATGAGAGACTTGGATGGACGAGCTCAAAGTATTATGCAAGAGATTGACCATCTTGGAGAAGAATTTCTTAAAATTGCTACTTCAGCCCCTGCCGAAAGGAAAAAGGAGCTTACGGCTAAAATTCAGGTTTCTAATTTGCACCATCCATCGAAGAATTAATTGCTTAGCGTGATTAATAATTTTGTGATTTTGTACTCAACAGAAATTATTCAACAAAGCAAAAGAATATGCAGATGACAAAGTACAACTAGCAATCCAAACTTACGAATTGGTGGACAAACATATTCGAAGATTGGATTCCGATCTCGCACGATTTGAATCTGAAATTAAAAATGGTGGAGGAAAAGCAGCTTCTTCGCCTCAAGCTGAACAACCGACTCCAGCAGCGAATAAACGTTAGTATAAAAACATTTGATTTGATATTTTGATTGTTTGTAGGGTTAAAGTTAATTTATAAATTCTTGTTTGATAACAGGTGGACGTAAAAGGGAAAAGGAATCTAAGAAATCAAAGGCCGAGGCAGAGGACAAAAGTAACAAAGGAGGTTCTGCTAGTCCAACAAGAAAACGCCAAAAATCGGAAATTGTTATGGCTGCAGAGCAAGCAGCTTCTGCCGGATCTTCAGGAGATGTGCTGGACATGCCTGTAAAGATAAATTATTGTCTACCAACTTAAGCATTTCCACATCAAATTACAATTTACTAATTTTGATTTGATTTATTCCTTTTAAGGTGGACCCGAACGAACCAACTTATTGTATCTGCCATCAGGTAATAATATTATTAATATTTTTGGTGTTCATCTTAATGCAATCATTATTTTTCGAGTTTCTTTCATCTTTTGTGTTTTTGCCAGGTATCATACGGCCAGATGATCGCGTGTGATAATCCCGATTGTCCAATTGAATGGTTCCATATCGGATGCATGGGGCTCAGCTCTATTCCAAAGGGAAAATGGTTCTGTCCGAAATGTCAGCCTGTGCGTAATAAGAAGTAAACAAAAAATTATGACCCTCCAATCTATCTGCTGACCCTGATGTTTTGTTTTTGAAGCTTTATGCTAATTGAGAATTTATCAATTAGAATATTTTGATGATCTACTTTATTTTTGACTCTCATTGAAAGTAGAATATGGACCTTTGATTTTTCGAATTATTTAATTGAAATTGTATTATTATATTAGGGGGAGTATGTATTTTACAATTGCCTATTTTTATACTTTGCCGTTCAATCAATTTTGTGTGGATGAAAGATTGGCTCTATTATTTTATCCTCAGCGATTTGTTTTGCATTGAAGTAAAATTAAGCTAAAAAATTATAATGTCGATGATTATCTAAAATTTTGTTTCTATTCTAATATCGCCCTCGGTGCAATACTCACTTGTGTCTAATGGTTAGGAGTTCTACTTACGGATTAGTTTTGGTATATAAGTAGCTGGTAGCTGTATAATAAACCTTTTGTTCCTAATTCGATATTATGTATTAAGCGATCAGGTTAATTAGTATATAACACCATTGAATTTATTCAATTCTCAAAGCTTTTTGTCAATTGATTGTTTCTTTCCTAACTTCTAACATACTGACTCATCATTAAACCGAGTTGTAATAGGGTATTGGCAATTAATTTAAATATTTAGTATGTAATTTTTTTTGGTGTATTTGTGTTTTTGTGTACGAGAGTCTAATCGAAAATGTGTCTGTCTACCAAAACCAAAATAATTGTTGCCTATCTTTGAGGACGCAATAAATGCCAGTAATTTAATGTAAGCTAAATGTCATCAAAATACAATGTTTTTATTCTCATATTTCAATTTACTGGTCATAATTTCACAACAAATATCATCCACAAGCTTAAAGTATGTACTTGTGGTTTATTACAAACGACATTTGCATGAGTCTAGAACAATGGCTCATAATTGACGATTAACTAAACGATATTTATCAAAACATGTTTTGTTACAATCGAAAAACATAATTTTAATGTACCGAAGGAAGGCAAGCAAATGAAAAAAAAACAAAGTAAAACGACTGCACTTGGAGACTTTGACCTATGAATCAGAGTAAAGAATTTGTAAATAATAACATGCACTGAAAATACTTTCTTGTTGAAAGAAATATTTAGAAAATCAGGGACAAAGGTTTGTGCAGATTGGAATTGTTTTATTAGATCAGGGTCTTCATTCAATATGTTAAATTAAATTTTATTTCTATGTAACATATATTTCAGGGTCCGTTTTAATTTTTTAAGATGCTGAACTAACTTGAGTATAGGTATACCATTCGTAGATCAAATCAAATGAAAAAAATTAGGAAATAAACCGAAAATTCTAAAAATAAACCACAAATCTATTCCGAGGCATGCAAAAATAAGGAAGTTCATGTAGAGTTAATATGAGAATGAGCAGAGCATAAAATACACTAAAAATTGTACGTATTGTATATTCCTATCAAAACTCAATTGGTTCATGCAATATGAACCATCATGTTCATGAATAGCAGAAACTGTGTATTTATCATTAACTATCATGCATAACTTTCAGAGATGTTTTCTTGAAAATGTAAAAATAACAATAAAAAAATACTTTAAGGATACGGAGTAGTTGACCCTTGACACCCCTTAGCAACGCAACTTCAAAAAATCCCTGCGGGTCACCCTGGGTCAATTTCAAAAATGTTGAAAATGAGGATTGTGCCCAAAGGTCTTATCTAAATTTTGAACAGGCGTCGACAATT
>JAQGBQ010001614.1:0-10961 GCA_034698485.1 Vertagopus arboreus
TTGTGGACAAATAAACTAACACTAATCTACGAAAGTTTACTTAAGCTCCAAATTCAATACTAGCAGAGAAAGAAGTATTGACAATTCTATCCAAATATAAATAGAGAAGGTAAGTATATAAGTAAGTGCATGTTGATGGTTTCAAGAGTATGTACTACTACACACAAAATGCTTCAGTTCCATCCATAGAAGTGCAGTTGGCATTTCCAATTGGCTTAATGTTTTGGAAAATAAATAAATTACGAACCGATGTGTACACATTAGTTCCACAGGTACATATACATATACACATATAATATATATTGAATTTAGGCTCAATTTAAGTATGTTTATTCGTTTATTTATATCCAGAGCAATCAAGCTAGTTAATGTCTATTGTTTTTCCATTCCCCCAATCTCTCGAGGTTTGTTACGACGTGCTTTGCAGACCGCACAACTCGTCAATAATGTTTTACTTTCTTCCTACCTTCAAACCATAAATAAATACTAAAAGAAAAATCGATATATCCCATGAAACGAATCTATGATCCATACCTGGTAGTATTTTATTTCTGTAATTTAACAATGTCATTATAGTCAGGATGATTTATTTTATATAAAGCAATTAGCTCATCAACTTCAAGTTTATTAGTAGTTTTAAAGTGTTACCAAGAGATTTCAGATTATTTTAATCCTTTTTAGAGCCTCAAGCGTGCCAAAATTATGGGGAGAAAAGTTTTCAGAAGTTATAAATGAGACTCGTAAAATAAAGGACTTGATGTCTTATTATTCTTCTATATATAACTTTTTAGTTGTTGTAATAAAGACTATATATATAATATAGAGAGTAGCAGAAGCTTGAAAAGTCTTGAAAGTCTTGATTAGAGAAAGGACATAAAACATAATTTATGCCCAGAAATAAATTAACTTTTGTATCATTATACAGAAGTCTCTATAGTTTATTATACATAAGTGAGAGATAACTAACTACTACCCTGTTTTTGTTAAAGCAATTTGATATTATGTTGGATGGATATGTAAATATTACCATCGGTCTTTTCTGCACGACGGCCTCATTAACGGAGCTTGTACCAATTTGCATTTAAACGTTCAATCACCTCTTCTACAAGTGCTTTCACTTCATTTCATCTCTTTCCATATTTTTTATATTTAGATGGAAGAAGTAGAATAAAAAAAAAAGGTACAAAAATATTACGAACATGTAAGATTTTTCGCGATGAAGTTGAAATCTCGATGAGATTTAAATTGACACAAAATCAATTGGGTCATTAATGTAGATTTCATGCAAAAAAATACATTATTATCAATCTGGAATATTTTTTTTTTCACCCACGAAATTACTTGCGAGATTTCTCATTTCCTTTTGTCGTTTTTTTTCTCGCTTCATCTAATTCAAATCTGAATTAACGATGCTGGCTGTCATATCCTAAGAAAGTCTAACCGTTTATAGTCTATGCAGGGAGTTTAATTTTTGAAGACAGGTAGGTTGAAAAACTGCTTTCGAAATTCTCGTAAAATATTCTATTAAAACTTTTTTCTCTCATGTATTACCTTATTTAATGTTGAAATCCCCAAGGAAGAAAAAATGTCTTAACTTTCTCTCAGACTGTATAAAGAAGCCGTTTGGAAATTTAACTTTTCTCCTATCGATTGATTCCTCCGATAAGTATTTTTTGTGCTGAATTCAGAATGTTGTTGTCACTTTAGAGAGTCTAGAAATTTAGATAGGGAATCCCACTAGTATATGTAGTAGTAAATATAATTTAAAAAGTCTCAAGAATGGTGTTGACAACTGGATTCAAGATTGGATTTTATTTGTATTCCTTTCTCAGATATCTGTAAACTGTAAAGACAGGATGATTTGTAGTGAAGTGAAAGTGAAAAATGTGCTGAGATGTTAAAAGCTGGTAAGTTTGAGACTTGTTGACGGGCTGATGGTTATAATGATGTTCACTTTTCCCTGAGAAGATAAATGTTGTACTGGATTGTAAGATTTTAGATTAGCGGAGTTTTCATGGAAGGGTGTCCTATAGGTAACGGTTCAGATGGCCGACTGCGAGAGAACTAAATCTAAACCAGCAGCTGGTGGTTGGTACTCCTTCTGGTACTGAGGACGACGATGGTGCGGGTGGCTGCTTCAGTGAGTGTGACACTCAGCTATATATTTTTTGGCATTACGGGGCTTTCTCTTGTGCTTTCACCCACAGTTCCCTTCATGTCTACCTTAGTTTTTTTTATAATACTTCTGACTTGACTACTGACTACTACTACTTCTGTTTCGACATTCAACATCAAAACATATCTCATGTTCCAAGTAGAAAGATAGGTGTGTAGGTTGTAGGTACAGTTTGGTTCATAGCATGTTTCGTATTATTATTATTATTATTTTTTGCATCTACAAACATCTTGTTGCCCTTTGCATGCTGCTGCTTTCTTTCAAGATTCCGTGTGTACACTTTGAAATATCTGGATCAAATGTCACGTAGATGATAGGAACTGCCGGAACTAGTAAATCATGGAACATGCAATAGGGCTGCTGACGTTTCTTTCTTTCCTTCCAAAAGATTTCCAACTTTCCAATAAGACTGTCATTCAGAGAAGAACACAAGGTTAGCAAAGTTAGATTTCAAGTGAAAAATGAAAAGTGCAATTTCATGGAGTTTCACATCCCTGAAATTGTTGAAAAACGAAAAATAGAAAAATAAGCAATGACATTTCATATCCCCAAAAGGTTTGAAAAAAGGAAAAATTGGGGCTTTAAAAGGGGCCTTTAAAAAATAGCCCCAATATTTTTTCTATTTTTCACTTTTCATGAAAAATACAAAGAAATTTGAAAAATTGCCAACCCTGGAAGAAGATGAGAGTTAGACTGAAGATGAGTTAGTAGAATATATGTATTTTGTATAGCTTTGTTTAAAAGCTATAAAATAGTACACACAACTTCTTGTTGAGCTGCTGTCTTCGACACTTGACTTGAAGAGAGTTTATCGTCGAGACTTTTTATGTCGGAATTTAGAAACCCCACCTACACACGTAGTCATTCGTCAATAACATTTATATTATGTTGAAGTTGTTGGCAATAAGAGCTAGAATACAATTACAGGAAAGCTTTTATGTATATATTTATTTATATGAGAGACGTTTACCAACAGGATATAAAAAGAAATAGAAACAGACTAAGACTGGAGGCAAAAGCTAAGCAACAGTTTGGTACTATTTACTACTTTCTTTTGACAAATTACTTCTCGAATAAGGCTACAGAAGCCATTTCATTTCACATGCTTCACTGACTGATTTATTTATAGATTGACAAATTGTCATAATAATCATAGGAGAAGTAAGTTGACGAATAGAAGAAGAAGCACTAAACTTGCAATACATCAAGGTTGAACATTTTCCTCATGGTACTGAACTGAGGTCAACCACTTTCACGTGTAATTAGCACACGTTGTAGGGAAGTCAGATAAATATAAATTCAAAAATAAATTTCACCTGAAATTAGAAATATTTAAAGTAGTGACTAAAATAAAAAAAAATAAATAGTAAACATTCCAAATGTCATTTTTGCAATGTCCTACTGCATTTGACAATGTGGTTACCACTATACCTGAAAAGTGACGTTGTTCTATGAAAATCGAAATCAAAGTTCTTGCAAGCTCAAGAAGAAGCTTTCCCCTTAGGCCTTGCTATAAGAAGAATCTGCTGCAGTTCCGAATGTAGACTTTTGCTATGACTTTAGAATAAAGATCTCCAGGGATCTGAGTGAAACCTAGGAATAAATTGAGCATGTAATGGAGGCATGTAGTGAATATCTTCACTTTCTAACCATAAAATGACTTTCCTTCTTGCTGTTGCGACATTGACATGTAATATTATTATAGAACAGAGTTCATATAGTCCCGTAGAGATTTACTAGATTTAAAAATAATTTTGAGTTGCCATGTCTTTCTATAATCGGATTCCAGAGGATTCTGAGGCACAGACGCCTTTCTTTACTTACAACCACATTATTATTATTATACGTACAACAACACAAGTATAAGTTTCAATTGAGGTTTGATAATAATAAATACACAATGTTACATAATATTGATTAAACATAAAACAGACGTGGTCTACAAATACTAATTCATACCCTCTCTTCTTTAGATTCCAAACCGGTAAAACATATAACCCTTTCCACCACTAATTTACTACATTAATCTAACTGTAATTTGCTATCGGTGTAGTAAGTGATAAAAAATAAACATTAAGTAAGACGAACGAACGTTTACACAACTAACTACTCGGATTAATTGATTATATTATGCTATTGCATTTAAGAAGTCAAGTGTTAGGTACGCTTTTAATAATTACTTGCGCAATTTTGTATGTACATCATCATCACCGTTAGGATGATGATAAAGATTGCTTTCACCTTAGAATTAATTGACATCGATCGGTACTACTGATTGTAATCGTATATATAATAAATATACCCTTCTTTGAAACTATGTATCAAGTCCATTTTTTTGTAATTAATTCTTATGACGTATGGACACACGGAAAATATTTGTATATTTACATCCAAGGAAGGGCGTGATCAGGTGGACTACTTCAAACGTCTCGTATTAAGTCCCATAAATACAAAGTGGATCCTTTTCTAACTTAGCTTGGAGTAGTTCGGGGGTGCGATCCAATTCCTTATGAACTTTGTCACATAAATGGGTACGCAGGATAAGGCTGGAATAAACAAATGTGAAATGACAGATACACCAAGCTTACAATACATATCACGAATTTAATAAACCAATCAGACATACCAGTAATCAAAAGGACTTTCCACACGTAATTAAAGGAGAGGATAAAATCAGAATCTGCAAAGAACAAGTAATTTAATGATAAATCAAGAACTCTGAATCTCTTTGAAGAGTAGAGAGTATTAGTCGTCACCACTTGATTTGATTTGATTGAGGCAATTATAAGCTTAAGAGTAAAACTTATTAACTTACCAAAGAAATCATGGAAAACAACCAGTGAGGCGAGGTACAGCAGGAAAGATATGATCTCTGCGAAAATCATAAGTTTATGCATAGTTCTCTGTGAAAAACAAATTACATCATATCATAAGCCATGTGCCACATTGACCTTTTGACAAGATGAATTTTGTTGTCGGAGACACTTACGATAGTCAATGCAACCATTATCAGCTCGGTAAAGATTAAACTTGTAAAGCTAATCGAGACGATGTGAATAAACTCGTCTTGGAATAAAATTAGAGCACCATACATCAACATCCCCCCTAGTGAAAAGAGAAAGCCAATTATATTTTAGATAAATTGTGTAGAAATGATAATATTTACAGGAATATCGATCCAATTAAAAGTATGTTGATATTCAAGTTAATTACCTTGATAGACACTAATGAGCACCCAAAGGAAAAATGTCTTTAACGTCAACGAACGACCTTTTCCAAGATCAGAATACAGCTCTGGTAATCGAAGTAAATCTTCTGCTCTTACATCCTTATCGAGAACCAAAGCAAACACAGGTAGCATAGTGTAAACAGTAGCGTATCTAAAAAAAAATCAACATAAAAACTATTAATACAATCCTTTACCATTTGAATTGTTTAATTTTTTATGCATTTCACACACCCAATCATAAGGAAACCCTGGTAAAGAGCGACACTTGAGAAATAAAAAATTGACGAGAAAACAGCTTGCATCACGGTGATAATCAATCCTCGGTGCATTACAAATTGAGCCAAAGAGGCCGATCTTTTGTAAGAGTATCTTCCATGAACAAGCAGTAACGGAGCAATAAAACTGAATTGTGTTATCGAAAAGTCAGCAGCTAACGATGCCTGCCGTCCCTCTTTCCCTAATTATACCAAATTAAAAATTATATTAAGATTCCATATTATGTCAATAATTATGTACGGTTATAACTACCTTCAAGTCCAATTCCCGCATCAGCACTTTGAATCATCTACAATTAAAAACCGACAAGTAAAAATTAATTATGAATTTCAAACTTTGCTGAGTACAATTAACGTTGTATATTGTTTTTATTACGTACAGCGACATCATTCCCACCATCTCCACACGCGGCTGTCCGTTTTCCAGTATGTTTTTGAACCAATTCTACAACCTTTGCTTTTTGAGTTGGAGAACACCGGCAAACAACAACAACAGGACATCCGGTTGCAAGTTCCATGAACTCACGCTCAAAATATCGCAAACATATCTATTGAAGGTGACAAAGAGTCGTTATACTTTAATGACTTTCTTTTCATTAAGACTAAAAGTCACAAATAAGTCACTTACATCAAGTGCTTCTCCTTTAATGACCATTGCAGCATCCGACTTTCTTCTAAAAGAGTTTAGTTCATTGAATGCTTGAGTTCTATCAGCAATTTCTTTGAAAACATAGACTTCCTGCTGCGTAGATACGAGTTTTGAACTTTTTGCGATACAAGTTGCTGTCTCTAGCTTGTCACCTGTAAAAGTAGAGCAACACGTGCATTTACTCTGTTCAGTCAGTATTTGAATTATATTGTTATAAAATACATACCTGTAAGCATCCAAATCTTTATTCCAGCATTCCTCAACATTTCCAAAGTAATTTTGACATCCTTTTGAAGGGTATCTTCTACTCCGGTCACGCAAAGAAGCTGCATGTCCGTTTCGATTTCACACATCGTCTGATACATTAAGTTTGCACGATCCAATTTGCTACTTTTTGCCGTGTTGTATCTTCTTTCAAATTCGTCGTATTCCGTTTGACTCATTTGTTTCTTTGCAACTACTAATGTACGTAATCCTTCACGTGCCATATTCCCGCAAGCTTCATCTAGCCAGTCATTGTAACGAACTATAGATCTCATCACAACATCTGCTCCTTTTTGATAAAATATGATCTCTCCCGTGTTTGTTTCCTTTAATTGATAATTTTTAAAATTAAATAAGTTAAATGGATTTTAAATACAATCAACTTTCTCTTAATCTACCTTGACAATGATGCCCATTCTTTTCGCTTCAGAAGTGAATGGAAATATTTGTAAGATTTGATACTCAAGGTTCAACCCAATTTCAAAAGCACGAAGAGTCATGTGAGACTGGTCTCTTTTTACAAGAGAAAGGCCGACATTTTTGGCATATTTCACAAGTGCAATTTCATCTGGAGATGATGCTTGATAGGTCGCTTCTCTTTCTATTCCATAAATACTTTCCTCATCGTCCAACATCTCACTATCGTCATATACTGGAGTAACGTTGTGACAGACACCTAGAGCTTTAACAGCTTCTGTAATTCTGGTTATTTCATTAACCCGTTGATGACTTTCAAATTGCGTAAATTCCGGACGTAATCCTTGCTTCAGCCTTTCTTTGATTTCTTCTGCTGAATCTGCTTGACTTGTTGCGAGCACCAGACGCTTAAATACCATTTCATTTTGGGTAAGGGTTCCTGTTTTGTCAGTCAAAAGATAAGAAATGCGTCCCAAGTCTTCTGGAATTGTTGTTGATCTCACTACTGTCCCTAGGATAGACTGATCCCGCTGAATTGTGTAAGCTACGAATTTAATCTTAATTAGTTTTTGTAAACGACGGAAACCTTTAAGAATGAAAGTGATAAAGATTTGTAGCTCACCATAATATGACTTTGCCATGTCCATATTGACTCGCAAGCTATTTCGTTCATATTAATAAGTCACAGTTTAGATACTATTCTCATAAATTAATTATAAGGAAGAATTATAATTCATAAGTAATTACCTTATAGGAATGATGTAGGAAAACAGAAGCACAAAACGGAACATGTAATTGAACCAAGGACCTTCCCAGCCTTTTAAGCACATCATTAAAAACGCCAATCCAACGACGGCCGCAAACAGGATCTGAAAAAATTATTATAAAAAAATATATTCACAAGATTCACCTAAATCGAATATTCAATAACTTGATGGGGTTGCATTATTACCTTTGTTAAATCATTGATTTCCAAATCAATCAGACCCACTTTGCTTCTTGGCATTGAATTGTTCATTACACTCCGAGTTTCTCTTCCCGTATAGACGACCAAACCAACTGCATTTCCGGCTGCTAGAACTGTATTTGCCCATAATGTACTGTCAACATTTATGCCGACCTCTTCAACAATTTCTCCATCAACTCCGCTTTTCTATTATAAAAATATGTATTCAAATATAGCTTTAACTGATTTCAACATATAAGGTACATTATTCTATAATTACCTTCATTAACGTCCCAATGAAAGAATGGATATCCATCTGAGGTCTCTCGGCATAAATTGTCACGTGTTGACTAAATAATTCTAAATCACTTTCACAGTCCTGCAATATTGGCAACCTCAATTTCCAATCTGTTTCTCCATCAAGTTGGTCTGTTCGAATAAAACAGCGACCACCTCTGTCACTAGTTCTCAGCAGTACCATATCAGCAGGTACTCGTTGATCTTTTTCGACCATAATTAGATCCCCAACCTGTGTCAAAATATTTAGTAGAATTGTTATTAAGCACATTCAACAAAAATTTTATAATGATCATAATATGCTGCAAAATTACCCGAATTCTTGAACTTGGGATGAAATGTTGCTCGCCTTTCATAATTTTTGTATATTTCTGATTATTGATTTCTTTGTCTCGACGTCGACGGCGAAGATCATCGACAAGTTCGCGAATCAAAGTTATCGTCAGTACAAATATCAAAGGTCCCCAATAAGTGTACCAGTATCCAATGACAAGATCTTTGAAAAACTGCGAACAAGCCATCACAAGGAAGTACAAATTGAGGAAAAATTTGAACTGTTGGAAAAGGACTAGAGGGATGAATGTTATAATGTTGTATTTCTGATTCTTGATCACATTTGGAGGGAATTTTTCCTGCAGCGGATGACCTAATGTGATTTCCCGTTCTTTGAGTTCTCGGTCTCCACTTATCAATTTCCCCAACCAGAAGAAGCAACTGTTAGAAGTATAAAAAAGAAAATATATTAATAATAAAGTTTCGATTCATAATAAATTGATTAATTAATTAATATTTTAAACTTACCAACAAGAATATCTGAACGCCTCCCAACAAGCATTAAAGAACCTATTTCTCTTTCTTAGACTGTTTCTCCTGTATTCATCTGAAGATAGGACATTCTGATGTGAAGGACTCCCCGTTCTTTCTCCACTCCCACCCAAATGAGCCTCAGAATCCAGCGGTCCTATATTAATAACACCCCCACCCTGTTGATAATTAGGGTTGTCCACACTGCTTGGAGCATATCGATCCCGACCGCGAAGCATCTTGGAATTTCCACCACTGCCTCTACTACCGGCAGTAAAACTGAATCTATTGAATTCTTCCGTGTCCGAATCCGCCTCAGCACTTTCCTCTGCACCTTCTTCCGCTGTGGTGTTGACCAAACTGTTTTTCTTATAGTGGACAGTGCCACTATTATTCTTGAATGAAATAGAATTCGTGTTCGGTCCTGAGTTGGACTGTCTGTGATTATTATGAGCGTAGCCGTTTGAGCGACTTGAAGCAGCAGGTAGAAGACGAAAATTCTCGGCTACTAAATGTTCCTCATCTGTTTCACTGTCCACAGGGTCATAATCGTAATTGTTGTTGTAGCTGCCTCTGTTAAACAGACGCTTTTCGCTCAATCTTTTCCACATTAAAAAACATTATCTAGGATGACTCTGCTAAGCTTGATGTCCTATATATTTCCTTTTGTCCTTGTGTGGCCAGAGTCACCCACAGCTTGCTTTTCCCCACTGCTTATCTTTTATCTCTTGAGCTTAGCTTATCTCCTGTAGTCCTGCATCACATAAATATTTTGGGTGTTATCAAACCAAACAAAAAGTAAACAAAGCCCAAAATGAGGATAATAATGCGCAATGCGCAATGCAGAGAAATAATATAGGAAGTTAATCATGAATGAATCATCCCTCTTACCTAATAATCTTCTTACTTATCGTTAACAAAACAAAATAATTTCCTAATTCCACCTTTTTCTCTGTCACCTGGAACAAAATAAAAACATTAAATTTTAAATTACTATTTTTTAAAACACATTATGCCAAACATTCCTTACATTTCTTCATTCTACAGATTTTAACTTTAAAGTTCAAAGGTCAACCCAATGTTAATTATTGTTCATTAATAATAATGTTAATAATAGGTGGGTGGGTCTTTATTACAATTAAAATTACTTTTGACTTTCCCTTTCAAATTCTATTTACTTTCTTAATGTCTCTAAAAAAACTAAATAAAACAACAATTCTAAATAAATTAAATTGACATTTAACACAAGCAGTTTACCTTAGACTAGATACAGCTTATCTTGAAGGATGATAAGAGCTTATCTTTCTATTTTAAAGTAAACTAACGAAGAATTTATTTTTTGGGTTGATTGACATACGACTAATAATTTTAATTCAAGGCCTTCCGCTCACAGTTTGGGGTGAAGTGATTAATCATACACTTTATGAGATGAACAAAGGAATTTGCACAGAATTTTAGTAACTTTTGGAAAAATTATTCGCTAAAATTCATTAAAATATCAGCGTATCTGTATTAATTTTACTTTATGAACAAGTTCATAAAATAATTGATAATATGAAAATCAGCATAAAACATACAGTAATGTCGATAAAAATGTAAACAGAAATTTTAAATTGATAAAAATTAAAAAAAAATTAAAATATATTTACCAACAACCCACCCATACATTACAGTGCAGAGCGTGTGGAATGTATGCGTGGAAGGAACATTCCACACATTCCAACATTCCATACATTCTACTGATGTGGGTGGAAGGTTCTAGAACATTCCATTCACTCTGTACTGTAGTGAGTAGTGGTTGAAGGTTGTGCACGCTCTGCACTGTATGTGGTCAATATATTTTTGAAAATTTTACTTTTTTAATTTCCATCAATTTAAAACTTCTGTTTTTTATTAGTTATTAG
>JAQGBQ010001615.1:0-10960 GCA_034698485.1 Vertagopus arboreus
TCTCTTTAGGTACTAAAAGCCTTTGTCGGCAACGTGTCAAAAGACAATGCTGTATCAACCTTTTTGTACATTTCACTGAATACAATGTATGTATGCTTGACATTCCCACTTCACTATTAAACCCTTTAGTCATAATCTATTGTAGTATAGTTTTTATAATTCTAAACAATTTACAAGTATTTTTGTAGAGCTTTTCAAGATCATTGAACTTAGTTTGGGTTGAAGATAATTAAGAGATCCCAAATGAAAAGATGTATTTAAACAATTTAAGCCGTTTATGCATTTTATCTCAAAGAGTTCATCAACCTCATGATATATTTGTAGACATTTACGATCAGAGAGTAATAAACGTTCTTAATCTATCAATGACAATCATTCACTACTAAGGCTCGCATTCCGATCCGATCCGTTCGGATCAAAAAGGTCTAATCCGATCGGATTTTTTTTGACATTCCGGTTGATTCGATCGGATTGATCCAAAAATGTAACATGTTTTCTTTTAACAGTTACATTGTCTAAGGCATAAATTAAATCAAATAACAAAACTACCAATTATTATAAATTACAGTATGTGCCAGTTAATTTAATTTGGTGGGTTCATAAAAATGATTTTTTAAAGAAAAAAACACCAAAACAATTTGCATTTTTTTAGTGTTTTGCATACTTGTTGTCTGAAATTTTTCTCATATTAGCTAGGTTTGATCTAACTAAAATGAGACTTTGTAAAAAAATTAAAAAAAAACATTCCAAAAACTACAAAAAGTTTAATTTTTAAAATTTAGTTATCAAAAATCAAGGAATGAAAAAATAATATAAAACAATACCGATCCTATCCGATATCCGACGGATTCCATCGGACTCGATCCGAACGATTGTGCCATTAATCAATTTTGATCAGACTAGAAGAATGCCCCCACGGGTCAACCCTTCAACCGATTGAACACATCTTCGAACTTATCCAAGGACTTGGGCTAATACGCATTTTAAGCCCATCATGACCAACATCGGTTCAGCGGTTCGCCCGCTAGCGTGTCACAAAAAATCGGACAGACGGACATACCAATCCCATAAGCCCTGGCTCGGGCTAAAAATACAATATCTCATGAGATTTTTTACACCTTTGAATTCTTTGAATTAGTCAATATTTACTCCTGGAAATTCTTAATTACTAGGATATTTCAAAATAAATATTGCAATGAGATTTTTTTTAATAATTGATAAAAATAACAAATTATATGGGAAAAATTAAAAAAATATTGCAGATTAGTGTATTTTGATTTATTTGAGCGTTCTATGTAAAGATATAGCTTGAATATTATTTATAAAATATGTCGTAGATCGTTTTGATTGATTTCAAAATTGTAGATCCTCTAAAGCATATATTCCGTTTACGATTCAAATGTTTAGTTTAATCTATAGATTATTTTTAACTAGAATTTAGCCCGGCTCCGAGGAGCCTGGAGATCACAAGAGAGACCATCGTTTATCTTCTACGGATATATCCCAATCTCATTCTTTTTGCACCAAATGACTATCTCAAATATTCTGACACGGCTGTAATGTCATGTCTATGCCGTGTTTCGTGTTAGGAATTTTGAGAAATCAAACCCAACTTTAAAGCCACCATGACAGTCATGCTATGCTCGAGTGGCACCGCAAAGTTCTTAATGCGCTTGCTTGCGGAAATCGAATGATTATTTTCTCAGCATATACATGACATGCCAAGCATGTTGGATTTTAATCCGATATTGGTCTATCAACAATCTCGACATGACATATACATGACATGCCAAGCATGTTGGATTTTCATTTGGTTTTGATCTCTCAAAATTCTCGACATGGCATAAACATGACATGACGGCCATACACCCGGGGTCCAGAAGTATTGGTCACTGTTCGAAACTCTTTGGACAGCTTAATTTTGAAGCTAAAAATCTAAAAAAAAATCATGGAGATTGTAAAACTATTTTCTGATTTATTTACATTTTTAGATTTTGAAATTTCCGATTGAGGTCAAAGGTCAAGCCGAATTTCAAAAATCTGCAAAAAAAAACTTTTTCAGTAATTTTTTTGGGTCACGTTATATTTTTTTCTGGGAAGGCCTTTAAACGCAGATTAAAATGATGTAAGATACATATCTGTGCGATTTTTTGTACTCAAATGGGAATTTTTTGAAAAATCAAACAAGGGAAGTTTCTTTTGAGACAGTACATGCCTCTAATAGTAAATAAAATAAAAATGCACTTTTTCAAAAAATTCCCATTTGAGTATAAAAAATCGCACAGTTATGTGTTTTACATTATTTTAATCCGTGTTTAAAGGCCTTATGACAAAAAAATATAACGTGACCTGAAAAAAATCACTGAAAAAGTTTTTTTTCAAATTTTTGAAATTCAGCTTGACCTTTGACCTCAATCGGAAATTTCAAAATCTAAAAATGTAAATCAATCAGAAAATAGTTTTACAATCTCCATGATTTTTCAGATTTTTAGCTTCAAAATGAAGCTGTCCAAAAAGTTTGGAACATTGACCAATACTTTTGGACCCCGGCTGTATGTTGGCTTTTATGAATTTTAATTCTTTTGATATAGTCTAGGACATATAAAACAAATCTCATGGCCTGGCCGGCTTGCCCGGCCATGTTGGTTAGTCAGTATTCATTTTATTCATTCTGGATTATTTTAGATTCATACAACCTTGCAGTTTAATTGAATGATTTAGTTTCTCTCGTTTCACGGCGAGGTTTTTTCAACGTGTTGCTACGTTTTATTGACAGGATATAGTTGGACACCCTTAGCTTAATCTTTAGTATAGAAGTAACGGATGTAGTATTTTTATACAACTTGCTGTGAATGTAAATATGCTTTCTTTGTAAAAAGTTATTAAAAACACTTAAAAAGCCACTAATATGCATTAAACTTTGTTTATTGAAATAAAGGATAATAACAAATATTTATTTAAAATTTCAGATCACACGGTATTGTACAAAAGTACGAAGTAATAAGATCGTATAACAGAATAAAACAAGCTGAGCTCAGCCTTATCAATATTGTGTAATATTTTGTTCAGCTGAAGAATCATCTGGACATTTCAACATCCGAACCTTTCTCTCAGATTTTGTTAACAAAAGAAATGAAATCTTAAGAAATATTGAGCTGAAATGAAACATTATCCACGTGCGTTTCAAATCCCATTAAGATCCCAGCCTTCCTCAGGACATCTGATAGATAGACAGCCTAAATAACAATAATATTTGATCCCATTTTTTATGCAATACTCTCCGAATAAGTTCAGCTAACGAAAAGAAAGAGGCTGTTAAGGTTAGTAGATTTATCTGCTGATTGCCTATGCAGTCGGGCACTTTTCTACTTTACCCCTTAATGGAATGTTAAACATTTACCCATTCATAAGGGGTGTACCCTCAATTAAGGGGTAAACTTTTGGGCCGTTCATATAAACGAATGTTGAAATACACAAGTAAATATATTTACCAAAAAAAGTCATTAAAAATTCAAAGAAAATACAACATAATCTATGAATTTATTTTAGTACACCTAATGAATTTTTTTCATCAAATATATTTTGTATCATTTAGTCCCTTTGTTTCATTGACTACGAACAGCTCTTTAACAAAACAAAAACTTTTGCGAATTTATTGCCAACGTTCTCCAGGAAGAATCCTTTCTCTCCAGGGTCAATTTAAATATTTTTAATCGCTCTTTCGAATGGTAATATTTTTAGAATCCTACTGTCAAGCCTTTCATCCCCTGGGGGGAAAGAGTCCAAAAAATCTAGTTTACCTTTTAATGGAGGGGTAAACTTCAAAGTTTACCCCTTAATGGAGGGTATACCTTTAGTGGAGGGGTAAAGGTGTACCCCTCAGATAAGGGGTAAAGTAGAAAAGTGTCTGCTGATTGCCTATGGCAGAATAAAACATTTTTTGAGTCCAAGAAGGCATTGTGTAGAAATTTAACCAGCTCGTACAAAATTTGCCCGTCTCTTCTACTTCTATTTACTAGTCTATCAACTTTCTTCATTTTCTCCCAAAATTCTGAGTATATTCTATATCTAACTTGTGAGCTGGTGGCAGAAAGCCCTTTAATTTTTTATTTCATTTCACCACTCAGCCTTATATTTAAGAGTTTCAAGCTTGTGATGAAATGAAATGCAATACTTCTTCTATTGCTGCTATAACTCCAGGTGTTTTATGATTTTTTTTAGAAATGATTTTCCAGTGCTGTTTTAAAGGATCAAAATCACATTCTAATATTTCTATAGTTCATGACAAATCTAATATTAAAGTGCAAAATATTCTGGGTTTCAAACAAGAATGTGGTCAACTGAAACAAATGTGAGTGAAATCTAACGCTTTTTGATTACTTCGAATATTTATAGCAATTAAAATGATAGAGGATTAAAGTATGTACATCTTATCTAAACTCAACATTTAAAAAAGTCGATCTCATAGTCAAATAAACAAATAAAATATTTTTTCTTCAATAACAAATCCAACACATCTGTTGAATTTTATTGGACTACGATGTGTAAAAAATTACAATTCAGCCATATGTGATTTTAAATATAAGAAACAAGACAATTCTTGCCTAAATAAATTCATCATGTCAATTTAGTAAATTCGTATAATAATTAAAGGCTCATCTGTAGCTCTTGGTATAAAAGGTATATCCATTAAAATAGCAAGAAAGGAAGTTTGATTGATGTACAACATTGAAATAGAAAACAGGATCATTGACCCTAAAAGTACCTAAAATTTAACGGCCGGATACAATGAACCAAAAATAGATTAGCCCTTCATATGGGTTCTTGGGTTGGTTCGAATTATATTTAGCATCATATAAAAAGGAAACTTACCTCTTCCTAGAGTTCAGTTTCAGTTTCGCTTTTCAACATACATTAGCTGTTTTAAAACTAAATTGACTTCAAAATGATTTTTTTTACAATTGTTTGTGTCTTCTCAAAAATATATTCTTCTACAAGTGATTCGATTTCTGATTACCCTAAGGAATCAAATTCTGGGTTGAGCAGGTCAGTTGAGCTTCAAGACATCAGCAAAATAACAGCCGAGGGTCCAAACAAAATGATTGTTATTACAATTTGTAAGTATTTTTATTTTTAGTTGTCAGTTTTCTCCGGGTACTAAAGGAAATTCAGCTAAAAAAGCTACTAATTTAACAAACAGCCGACGTAGGGTAGTACGCTGCCTTACGATCTCGGAGTGAGCTTGGGTCATAGGTTCAAGGCCGGGTAAATTTAAATTTTTGCTCGAACTATATATTTATTGGTACTATTAACGGAAGCGAATGTGACGCCAAGGATTCCTAGAACAATTTATTCTATTTGATTACTATTAGTTATTTTAACGCTCGTCACGTGATAAGTTTCTTGACTGTGAGGTCTAAAACGCCCTTTTTGAATGACCACAGCTTGTGAAGCGGAGGTCAATATTTTGTTTTGCTTATTTTCAACTTAACTGTGGCTGTCCAAATAAAAAAATACGAAATAGAAAAAGGGCCATTCATATATTATGAAAGTTTTTTTTTTAAAAATTGTATTTAAAAAAATGTGAATTAAAAAAAAATCTGGGTGGCCAAAATCCATAGGCAAAATACAAAATAGTAATTTGTAATTTCGCCACCTCAGTCTGAAAGTATTTTGCCAATTTTGGAAAAGTATTTTGAATTTGTGTCTTCATGATTTTGGAAAAGTATTTTGTTTTTAGGTCCCTTTTAATACGCACTAAAATACTATAATACTTAATAAGTGATTTGTAAGGAGATATTTTTCTATTGACACGGAATTAATTTAAAAAAGTAATAAAGATTAATTATTAATCTGATATAAAAATCCTGATATATAATTCGATCCGTTTTTTAAAATTTTAATGTGTAAGTGCGTATGAAAAGGGACATAAAAACAAAATACTTTTCCAAAATCTTGAAGATACAAAATAGACAGTACTTTTATAAACTCGGCAACATACTTTCAGACTGAGGTGGTGAAATTACAAATTACTATTTTGTATTTTGCCTGTATTTTGGCCACCCAGAATTTTTTTTTTAAAAATTACAATTTTTTTTTAAATTAATTTTTTTAAATTAAAAATTTTGTTATTAAAAAATTACAGTTTGTTTTTTTAAAAATTAAATTTTTTTTAAAAAAAATTACAATCTTTTAAAAACTTTTATAATATATGAATGGCCCTTTTCCTATTTCGTATTTTTTATTTGGACAGCCACAATTAGGTTGAAAATAAGCAAAACAAAATTATTGACCTCCAAAGAGATTCGAACCCACGCTTCACAAGCTGTGGTCAGTCAAAAAGGGCGTTTTAGACCTCGCGGTCAAGAAACTTGTCACGCGTTAAAATAACTAATACTAATCAAATCGATTAAATTGTTCTAGGAATCCTTGGCGTCTCATTCGCTTCCGTTAATAGTAAATGGTATTCTTACTTTGGCTACGAATCTAATAAATTAGCATAAATTACCATTAAGAGTACACTTGAGCTGACTTGAGTTGAGGCAAAATAAGAAAAATCGAAAAACCCCAAATCTAAAACAGATAATTAATCAAAGTATTTAAAACCCCTTTTCTTGCAAATAATGCTCCAGAACGGGGAGTAGTGAACAAAAATACATAGATTTGTGTTCAAAATTATGATTTTCCGCGTTGCAGAACTACATCTTCTATGCTTAATATCATATTGGTACTCAAATCTTGATCAAAAAAGGAGAATTTGTAGCGATTTTTTTTCTTAGAAAACTATGTAGTCATCAGAAAGTGCAAATATAACCAAAACCTCCAGTACAGCTTTCCATAGCCCGAGCCCGAATTTTTATACAAGATTTTTAAACCCACTTTTAACGATTTGTTAGACTACTTGTATAGTCACTATTTGATTTTATTTACAAATCTAACTTGCTTCTATAATTTAGGGAAAATAACTAGTAATCATACAAAAAATGGAATTTCAATTCCAACTATTAAAAACCCATGGAGGTACCCCTGTATCCTCACATTTAAGAGTAACATTTATCTAAAGGAGATCGCAGACAATACATGAGGAAATATTCGTCTGTTAGATTTCGTTCAAAATTGACAAGCGCATAGCTTCAGTGACGCTGATCAACGTTTAAGTTAGCCTCTAAGCGCTAGTACCCTCCTTGACCTACTTATTGGGGGTTAAATGTCAAAAATATAAAAATACATTTAACGTAAAAGTTCATTATGAGTTACATTAATCGAAAGCTAATGAACTTTTTTAAAACTGAACTTTTTTAAAACCCGTGATGGCTACCTCGTAGGGTAATTCTGAACAATCATTTTGGAAATCTATATTTGAATTCGATATTGAGTGTCCACAAACCCCCACCATACAAAAATTCAGTGTCCTACCACATTGTTTAAAAACCCGAAAGGGTGGCCCCATAGGGTCACTTTGAACAAAATTTTACAAATCTAACTTTTCATTTTATATATTTATAGGTCTCCTAAGCTACCTCTAAATATCAACTTTGTACGTCTTTTAAAAACGGTTGTCAAAATTTAGTTGAAAGCCCATAGCAACTATAGCAATTTTTATTAACCACGGGTCAACAACTCAAACGATTTTGCCCATCTTGGAACTTAGCCTTCATATTGACCCAATACACTTGTGTACCAAATTTCAAGTCAATTAGACAAGTTTGAAGACAGTTATTGTGCCGACAAACAGACACACAGACATGATGGGTACATATGCCCGGGCTCGGGTTTAAAAAAATCAAACAAATGAAAATCGCTAGGATTTGCTATCAATTTTGATTTATTTTTTTATCACTCAATTTCAAGGTATTGACGAAAAATTGCTTAAGAGTACACTTGAGTTGACTTGAATTAAGGCAAAATAAGAAAAATCGAAATACCCCAAATCTTAAACAGATAATTATTCAAAGTATTTAAAACCCCTTTTCCCGCAGTTAATGCTCCAGACCAGGGAGTAGTGAACAAAAATGCATAGATTTGTGTTGAAAATTATGATTTGCCGCGTTGCAGAACTACATCTTCTATGCTTAATATTATATTGGTACTCAAATCTTGATCAAAAAAGGAGAATTTGTAGCGATTTTGTTTTCTTAGAAAACTATGTAGTCACCCGAAAGTGCAAATATTTGCTGAATAAAAATTTTAAAATGCAGAGGAATGATGGAACTGTAATTCTATTTTTTAGCAAAAAGTTATCGGGGGCAGCTTAATTAAATATTTAATTTGATTAAAAAATTGTCACATGCTTATTGATTTTTAGTGGTTTCATATTATCGCCATATCACATTAAAGGTTTATTATTTTTTTACTAAAAAAAATTGACAACTCTCAAAACTTTGCACTCACTAATTACTACATAGATGTAATAGCAAAAAAGCTGCGTGATGTGTTTTATATGGAAGATTTTGTTATGACACTCTCCCAGAAGATGTAATTGCCTCCGCGCGTGTTGGCTTAAACAGGCCCCTCGAAGGCTGGGCTATATTCTTATTTCTGTAATAATAAAGTTATCACATACTATTTGTTATGGGTTACTTGAGATATGCACGAATTTTAAAGGTGGTTTATACTTCGCACTTCAAATAAATATAAGTGCTAGGATGTCTTTTAACGATTTAATATACCTTTCCAATATTAGTTGATAAGTTTCAGTTTTTATATATTTCTTGTTTCAATATTTGAAAACTAAATTTCCAATTGCTTCTATTTGATGCTAAAATCTTTGAAGTGTAGAACTATGAATTATCAATCTTCATTCAAAGGTTGTAAATGTTTGAATGCGTATTGTTTTTTTAAGTTTTAGTTAGTACTAAATTCAACCTTTAAGTAAACAAAGAATGACTTAAACTGTTTCTTAAATCGTCCAAGGATGGCTCGTATGAATTTTTGGAAGTTTGTTTACAAGTCAAGCGACAATCGCCCACTAGTGATGTAACCCACTAGAAACTCTGAATTTCCAGTGTCATTCAAGAAACTTTGCATTTCGTCATAAATTAACACAAAAACATGAGAAAATATATAGAGACTAAATATATTATGCTGGCACATATTCAACGTAAATCTTGAATTCTTTTTATAACTTTTTTGAGGTTTGTGATTTTTTTTACTTATTTTAAAATGATTTGAATTAATAAAATATAGAAATTATTTCATAATCATTAGCAAATTTTAAACAATTCCAAACTTCAAAATCACTTTAAAAATGTTTTAAGACACAAAATAAAATTCATTTTGTACCCTACCCCAAAAGTTGCATTCCTAACAAAAATATTGAATTGTTTCAGCTAACTCATTAGAAGACGAAAACCTGTACGGTGGTTCACATTATAGCTTCACCGGATTTTCAAGAACTGCACCAGCTCCTGTTATTCATCCTGGAACACAAGAAATGTGCGTGTTTCAAAAACGTGGGTAAGTATAGATATCAGCTATTTCCTCCTTAAAATTTAATTTAGGAATAGAGAAGGCTTAACACTTTGAAACGGGTGTGAATTATTCAAGTGGTTTCTGACTGGGTAAATTTTTAAATTAAAATTTAGTCGTGACAAATAAGAAGTAGTGGTTTATGTTTTCCCAATACCTTCGGTTTAAAATACTGAAATCAGTCGTTTATAAGCACAGCCCAGTGACAGAAATTATGAAAGCAGGAAATGTCTTTAACCAATTCTAACTTAACCAATCTCAAAATTTAAAATCAATTTTTTGTGTCATATGTCCACCTTAGAATAGCTTCACCTAACCACAAATTGTTATCAACTACTTCTAAAGAAATTTGTCCTTGAAATAAACTTAAATTAATTTTGTATCATTTTGTATCATTGCAGTTTCACAGCAACAGGAACTGTTGGACTTACCGTTTATCGTATTGGTGAAGATGTGTCACCTGGGGTCCGCTTCGCAGTTGTGTGGTCAGTCCCGTTTGACACCATTTCAGCTGCAAATTGGTTCGGAATAAAGTTTTTAGGAGAACACGAACGAGCCAATAAAGCTTTATATGATGATATTTATAATGATCCAACATGGGGACAGGAAGATAACGCAATGAAAAAGGGTTATTTCTACGTAAGTTTAAACAAAAACAGGAATTCATGGTCTTCTTTTTGTCGTTTTTGAGTCAAGGCTAAAATTGTTACTAAACTAAATTTTGTCATATTATAGGCCAACGATGGACGAGCCGTGATTGTTCAGCAGGGTAGTTATATTATTCTTGCATCGATGAGCGATTTTAGTCATGCTTCGTTGAGAGTTACTGTCCTGCAGAGCAACGCGTCCCAGAGTGAACTGAAAAAAAAAATGACATTATTTAAGAAGATGGACATCAATTGGCAAACCAAGTTCAATAATATGATCGATAGCATAAGAAATGTTAGGCCATTGCATTAGACTTGGCGGCGGAAAAAATGGAGTATCCATTGTAAATGTTTACATCAAATACTGTTTTTATTTGTTGTAAAATTCAAATCAATTTGTAATACTGATTTTCTTAAAAAATAGCTAAAAATGAACTTAGTTTTGTGTAGAACAGTAAATGTTGATTCCCCGTAAAACTTAACAATTTTGATCCATAGTTTTGTCTTAAATGGACCTTTTCTTCTCGTCTTTCTGATAAAACATACCATCATAATCTTTCCCTTCACTCTATATTTGAATGTCTGGATAATTTTTCTTAGCTAGGTTAAGATTTAGCATCTTTTAATTTTTTTCTAGAGTCGATAATAATATTTCAAAGTGTATGTGTTAGCCCCAGTTTGTCGTTCAAATATCACGTAAACATTTTTAATTAATAAAACGCTAAAACCAACCGACCCACAATATTTTTGCAATATTACATTATTACTAACTAGATTTTAGCCTGGCTCCAAGGAGCCTGGAGATCACCAGAATATCCTAAAAATGTCACCGTCAGAAATCGAAT
>JAQGBQ010001616.1:0-10956 GCA_034698485.1 Vertagopus arboreus
AAAAAATCACTGCTGTAAAAATGATTTCTGGCAACCTTAACAAACTAATAGTCTTCATAATAATAGTACGTAGTAGGAAGCATTGTTTGATTTCTTTCCCCTTGATCTTGCAAAGGAAACACTGATACGCGGCATAAGGATAAAGCAACCCGATAACAGACGAACCGAGCATTGAACTAGATATGAAGTTCTTGAAGATAATGAACGAGTAGTAGGAAAAATGAAGGAACGTGAAAAGAATGCAGATTAGCAATAACACATTAAAATTTTGAATGATTGTTTAATAATTATTTTTCATTAAAATATATCTATTCTAATTAATACACCTGCAACATATCTTAGTCGCTTAACATACAGACTTTTTTTAGTTATCACATTAAAAAGGATTTATGATTTAAGCATTGATTGTAAAACAACTGAACATTATTTAACCTTCAGTTATAATTCGTTTCTCTTTTTTCTCCAGTTGCAACTCATTATAAAGATGTAATTTCTCTTCTTTTAAAGTCGTAACTTCTCTCTGTAAATCAATAATTGTTTGCCGAAGATCTTCCATCTGAATCTCATTCTGGCTTTTAGTTTCATATAACTGGCTCTTTGTGTTGATTTCATCACCGGATTCCTTTCCTCGACTCTCATTTTTTTCCACATCAGCTCTGTAAAATGGCAATTATTTTTTATTGAGTTAAGCAGACACTGATATTGAATATTTAAAAACTTTATACCTTCCACATCCCAATGTTAGCAAACCATTGCTATCTCGAGTAACCAAAATCCCATCAGGCATACAAATTTTTGTTGAAGATGAAACAGAAGCTTCTTTCTCTTCTATTAGTTCTAGATTGACTCCAATTGCATACACCTAAATTAGCAGATCATATGTCAAAAGTTGGTCTGCATTTTAATTCTTAATTGAAAGAGTAGTGCTTATGTTACCTGTATAGGAAAAAGGGCCGGAGGGATTTCATCCTCGACAAATTCTGCGAGTCCCTTCAATGTACTAGCATGCAAAGTAATGAATTCGTCTTTGCTCTCCTGCAAATCTATTTCAGCCTCAAGACGGGGCTGTGTTGACTTTGTTATGGCTTCTCTGATTGGGGAATCTGGTCCAGGTCGATCTAGTAGATTTATTCGAGGACATTTTGTGTTCTTTTGCAGTGATATGGCTTCCGACATTTCACTAGAGCTTATTGACTCTTTGAATTTGTTTTCATCAATGCTCTGTGAGAATCGGAGATTTATTGCGTTTGGAGGACTTGCACCCTCAGTCTTTGTAGAGCCATCATTCTTGCTTCTTTCTTTCCATTTTTTGCTTCTCAAAGAAAAGTTGGACTGCAATAATTGTCATTATTTCAGTTATTAACAACATCAATAACAATGTTATCAATGATGGATATAGACAGAAAAAGTACCTGAAAATCATTCATAGAAACCGATACGAGCTCCCGATGAGCTAATGCGCGACAGCTAACAGAAACATTGCTTTTCAAACCCTCTGAATTCTGTCCTAGCCGTATTCCGCTAAGGCAAATCGTTAATACATTCACCTAAAATAATCATCAAAGTATTAATACATATTCAAGTAAGCACTGCAAGTCTACATTTTTGTCATACTTACATCTGGACTTTCTTCTTTTGCATACTGGTTAGGCATAGAGAATGACCCAGCTGAAAATTCTTCAACAACCTCTTCAGCCACTTCGACATTCTCCTTTTCTAAAAGATCATTCTCTGGACTATCCAAGTGGACAAAATTGTTCTCTGAGGAATCCGAGGTAGACCACATTGAAGTTACTTCACTGTCAGGAGTATTAGAACCACCCCCTTTGCTAAATGTAACGGCAAGACTAGAAATTCCTTGCTTCATTCCCTGAGTAAGTGACGATTTAATGGAATCTATAGAAGCAACTGCTGGACTAGGTGCTCTGTGCGTTATAAAATGTGGCTCTGGATCTGATTGGGGTTCAACTTCGGCAAATTTTGGAGACTCTGCATTTGAATCATAAAACTGGGACTTTGCTTCCTCGCGATAACTCCATTCTTTAGTCCGTTCTTGTCTTTAAATCATAAAAAAAACTTATTTTCTTTTGCCACAATGGTTACATTCGGATCAATAAAATTATTTTATGGCTAACCTTTGATCATCTTCTTCCGAGTTTAAAGGTCCTGGAAATGTAGATTCGAGATCAAAAATAGAGTTGTCATCTCGTAGTATATTTGGAATTGCTGGAATCAAGGACATAATGAAAGAAATTTCAAGGCGAGGAAGACAACCGATAATTTGCACAGAGTCATCCAACATGGACAACTTGAAAGTTTTTCTGGTGTCAATCGTAAGAAAAATTGATATTTCAGATACTGCTTCCACGAATCTCATTAAACTTAGGTAGTTTGAGTGAGTCAGTTGCACATTACAAATTCTGTCTACATGAAGTATTGCTTGAATGCTTTTCTTTCTTTTAATCGGCTGTTTCTCGATAACGTCAGATTTATCTTGCTCAACATACACCCACATTTGAACTGGAACGGAATCTATGAACGGATGCATAACGGATTCGACTTGAGAAGTTATCGTGGATGATCTAAATTTTCTTCTGCCTTCCAACCCATTCTCATTCTTAGTTTTGACTTCTTGGCAAAAATCGGCCCACACTGGATCAATATTAATAAACCAGACATCCCTGGGTTCAGTCCATAGCATGTCAGTCGTTAAATGGGGAATCGCTTCTTGGTAACTAGTACATTTTACTTTTCGTCCGTCGTTAATTACATCCTGGCCTAAATATCAACAATTACAATTGTAACGATAAACGTTTTTAATCAATTTATGCATATAATCTCGAAATATAGTGTACCTTTTGAATGTTGAATGAATTTATCTGGAATCAACATTGGTTTTCGAGTACATGATGTAGCCGATTTTTCTGAGCCTAGTTTTTCAAGCATAGCTAGTGACTCTGCCAACTGCTCAGTTGTTCCCGTGTCGCTTGTTCGAAAATTTGACAATATTATTCGAGCAGCTTGTAGTTGCAAAGATTGAGGTCGATCATTTTGGGGGTGCTGACTAGCTTTCTCTTCAAATAAAACCTATATGGATTTGACAATGATTTTGGTTAGAATCATAGATTTGAATTAACCGAAAATCAACTTTAAATGTACGCCATCTTAATTAGTACCTTTGGCATTATTATTTCAACTCGAATATCCATATATCCTGATTCATCTGGGGTCTCAGGGGTGGGACAGCAATTTTGCAGATTTGTTACAAAACTATTGAGCCAAAGTACTGTACATACATCAAGATGTAGTTGAAGAGGTAGAATCTGAGTGAACAACTTGGGACTTGGTACTAATAAAGACATATTTTTAATGATTAGTTTAAAAACAAATAAATACCAGCTACAGTTTGAACAAGTACACTTTGATAAAGACTTACGTGGAAAACACACACCACCCGGATAATAAAACCACGTAAATTCCATATGAACAGCTGATATGTCCTTCGGTCTGTCCATGTAACCTAATGCAAATCAGATGAAATTGACAGATTCCGTTCCATTTATGGCAAGCCGATATAGAAATGAACACTTACTAGACACAAAGGGTAGAGGAACCTCTCGTGACGAGGTTGTTACTTTGTACAAACATACATCTCGAATTTTAAGAATAAGACAGGTACTCATCAGTTTGGAAACTTGTTGACTAAGTCTAGCTCCAATGGTTGCTTCGACTGTTGGTTCCGAAAGTTTCCTGTCGGAGTGAATGTTTTGCGAATTTATAGAATTGCATGATCCACGCGAAGATTTTGGACAAAACACTGCCATTAGCTCAGTCCAAAAGTTAATTAAAGATTGTTTAAGCCAACGACTAAGTTCATTGTCACTATATTTGGGCCAATTTCGCCGATCCGCTTTTGCCAGGTGATATGGATAGAAATCTATCATAAACTATTCAAAAACAAGCAATATTTTATCTCTAGAAAAACAATTTAATAAAAGTATATGCATAAAGTTGGCTAGCGTACTTGTGTTAACTGGACTTGTGCAGCCCCTCCATCTCGTAAATCTGGATGACTGGATCGTCCATCTACAACCCAAATTATAACTTGTTAATCAAGAATCAAGATAACTACATAAGAATCCATTACTGAATTATCATTACCTCCTGGATCATCACAGAAATGAAGATCGATTTTTTCACACATTAAATGATAAGAAGTCTCTTTCACATCAAAGGCATCAAATATCCTTGCGGAGTCTGACTGTTTCAATCGTTCAGAAGAATGCGCTTGATTTTGTTGAGCTTGATATTCTGGTAAAGTCTAAACAAAAAAATAGTTGCTAGAATCTTAATCAATTTAATCTTAACTACTAGCTACCTAGTTCACGGGTCATACCTCAAGTTTCCTAGCTGCTTTTTCATGTTGAGATGTTTCGGTTGCTTGCTTCACAAGTCCAGACAATGAGCTCATGAAATGAGTGGCTGCAAGTATTTGGGAATCCGTAAGTACCCAAAGGAGATCATCAAGGATAAGCGAAAGTCGACAACCAACCACGTTACAATCTAAACAATTAATGTATAAAGTCTTTAAAGTTAGTCCTAGTCATTTAAAAAACACATATATTCAAAACTTTGTATACCCGAAATTTTCTTTTTAAGAACAACTCTTGCCCTGGCTTGATTAGTGAGCAATCTTAGTGGAGCTAAGTGCCTATCTGAGGTCGACTGGGCTTCTAGCCGTAATGTTTGCCATTCGATTTCCTTAAACGTCAGTACCTCTCCCTTTTCTACATCCTTGAGACGGGTATGAGTTAAATCGGCCTTTTTCCATTGGGGAGATCTGGACTCGACCCGAATCCGGGATATCTGGGTGAAAGAACAAATGTTAATCTGACTGACGCACTGTGACATACAAAAAACTAATTTAGTCTTTAAGCATACACTTACTTGCACTTTAGATTCGAATGCTTTACTGAAGAACTTAATTTCAACAGACTCGACGGTAACAGTAATCCCATCCACCACTTTGTTAACAAAGCCGTATTTTCCTGCGGATGGCAAGTTGACATGACCTGATGGGGATGTAACAATCGGTCTGAGTTCTTCACAAGCTTCCACTTGGATTGAAACAGTATCAAGAATCTTAAAACAAATCAACATCTCCGTTAAAATGGATCTTATTATATTATAAAAATGGCTGGACGGAAAGATATAAAATAATTACCAAACGAATTGGTGTGCTTTTTAACTTTGTCCATTGAATCATGATCCTAGCTCGATTACAATGCGCCTTTTTGATCTTCATCCATATTGGTAAGGCCAACAGCTCGGTAAGCGTTTCTTGATCCAACTCTAAGTCATTAAGTTCCCCTTCTCCTTTGAGAGAACTTATATTTATCTGGTCAGAAGAAAGATCCTTGACAAACCTAGAACAAAGCAACACAAGATTACATCATATCCGTCGACGTGAATGATTTAATGTTAGACTTTTCTATTTATTACTTACCTTGACAAGTGCTTTAAAATTTGATTTTTGATTATCCCAGCCATGTCTGCTACAATGAGCGGATGAACGAAGAGTACAAGAATTTATAGTACTTCGAACAGTATACTTTCACTGCTCATTCCCTCAGTGGTGATAATAAATGGCAGAAACACCAGTTCGGGCTTCTTCTTGGCCTTAAGGGCCGTCTATAGGGTACAGTAGTAATGATAACTCTACTACTACTAATCATTAGTATTGCTATGTAATTATTTTACAACATTTCTAAATCGTATTAATTTAAACATACTAATGTACGTACTGGAAGAGAATAATGAAATTACAACACTTTAGCTCCCCCAATTATTTACATCCTTTAATCTCTTTTCGACAAACGAAAAAAATCCCTGTATACTCCAAATTCTAAATGGTTTAGAGTAGTAGCTTTCACAACCATGTCAAATCTTACTACATATTGTGAATTAAAAATGTGAAATGTTGATTATCTCTCTAAATTATATTGTATTCTTATTTGCATTGCACTTGATTTGAGCTGATCTCATCACAATCCACAATTCACAATATCGTATCGTGGCTGAATCACAAAGTCACAATCAGCCAACTCAGATTAACATTATTCAAAAATTTCCCATTTATATAAAAATTCCATATAGTGTGTAAATACTAAGTAGGTAGGGACTATTATTCGTAAATTGATATAATATACCACACACTAGTCGACTTCTACTATATTATGACGATGATGAGTAATATAAAAGTGAGTTGATGGTTAACTCGTAGTAGTTATAGATGATGATATGACCAAGTTGGAAGTTCACAATAATAATGATATGCACTTCCAGAAATGTTTCAGCTGTGGCTCCTCAGACTAATCCTCACACAAATAACATTAAAGCTTCACAGCATTTAACCTATTATCTATTTAACGAATAAAGGCCAAGTCCAATCAAATTTCCTCTTACTTTTTATAATGTTTTTAGCTACAGCTACTACTACTACTACGACCAACAAAGTCTACTGGCCTAGTGAACAGTTCATTCATTTTTTACTCATAATAAATAACTTAGTCTATGATCTTATTATTATAAGAACTATTTTATATTATACGAGAGAGAGAGAGAGAGAGATAATAGTGATTAGAGTGGCTGAAGAAGAAGGACGATAGTGAAAGTGAAATTTTGGCTCCTTCAACCCAAATCTTAGTTTATTGGACTTTGGAGATGAATTTCCACTCAAATCTTGAGAGAAGAGACTCTTCTATGCTATTTTTCAATGAGGGTTAACCCCACCGTAATAAAATCCAACATCTTTCCGCCTCCCTCACTCTTATTATCCTTTCTTTCTCCGACTTTCTTCTTCTTTTCCTTTCTTCTTCTCTTTAAAGAAGAAATATCATAGGAAGAGAGAAATGAGAATCACCATAAGGAACTTAACAACTTCTTTATTATTAGAGTACACATAGCAATATGTACGACGACTTATACTAGATGTTGTTCCTACTTCTTCTTCTACTTTAGTTTAGTCTCCCAAGTGGATAACCACCAAGTACACAAGTCTATGAATATTAAAACAGTCAGTTTTTTAACCCAACTTTTTACTTACTATTCAAGAGAAAATACTTAGACAAAAAGACCTTTCTTTTATCCCCAGTAGAAAAAAATCAATAGGAAATTATTTAACGAGAAAGAAAAAAACAAAATAGTTTAGCTATAGAAAATGCTTGAACTTTTATTTTGAGATTTGTTGTCAACATCGTTGTTATAATTGGGAATGAAGTAAAAGAAGCTTATTATAAACATATATATATGTACACCATTTCATATCATTTCCAAATGAACTATTCATGCAGAATTGCAGAATAGTTCATTATACTTACTCTTACTTGAAAGAATGAAATAGAATTGCTGAAAACATCAGTTCACGGATACAAGGACTAATTTAATAAAGGAGTAGATATGTATGCGATAATTTTGTTTCCACTGGCACGTCACACAGCTTTTCAATAGAGACATCAGAGAAACTCTTTTCTGCATGAAATTCTGCTCTGTAAAGTCCTTCATAGTACTAAAGGTCAATTTACGCAATTTGATATAAGTTTTAGTTTGATACAAAGAGACAATACTAGAAGTTACCGGTAGCTAAATTGTCGATTTTTCTGAATCAATTATACAAAAAATGAGTTTTTACATAACCGAGATTCATATTGAAAATGTAAACTTCAGATGACAAAAACGACTTTTTTGTTTTGCATATGCTAACTTTCTCCAGAATTCCGTAGCCGTTCGTTATAGCATATTATTAGAAGGACTCTTCTAATTTTTTGTGTCTAGTTATTAGTTTCCAATGCGTGACTAATGTAGAAGCAAAAGACAAAATAAAGTAGCACGACCATGACGGAAACCACAAAAGACCCCGTACGTACGTAACATCTCCATAATTCATAAATCATAATTGTCCCACATTATATGCATGCATGCGTGTTTATAAATATTTTTTTAAAAAACATATTAAAATTAAAAACTTCTAAAACTAGGATGAAATATTTATTATACATAGTGCAAGGATAAAAGTGTCTGGTGACTCAAAATGCTATGTAATGACTAATTTATATTTAATCAATAATAATTTTTCAACACATTCCTGCTGATATGTACACATTTTGACGTAGCCCAGTTATGTTTGCTGACATTTCATTTATTGCTAAACATAGACGTTTTAGTATTAAATATTAAATACGGTTTGAGCTCTGAGGACTATATTAATTTGTTAATTTAGTTCCGCCCGTTGCCTGTGCTATAATAACCATGAAATTGTGATGTTGGCCATATTTTGACTTCCAACTCCCATTACACTCCAAGTCCCAAGAGCTAATATTTTCTCAGAGAAATATATTGCCTTATGTTTAGTAAGACGATGAAAGAGACGACAGAGGACAGATGTTTTAAATGTCTGGCTTTAATCTAAATCTGCACTGACAAAGATGAGTTTATCACATCCCACATCAGTCAAAATCCTCGACCAATATTTACTTTTATAATGGATAAAGTTATGAAACTAAAAGTCGTGTTAAGTTATTTGTATGTACCAAGCTCGTGTAAATGATTTAGACTAACAAATTGTTTTTATTATGTTGTGTCTACTTCATAACTCGTGTCCCAATTAAATTTTGTCTTTATCAAATACAAGGATTTCCTATGTTATGCGTAATGATTTTAAAAAATGACTAGACGGAGCTATATATTGTTAAGTAGCACTATAATGTTATCTCCATTTTACATACAAGATATTTTTATATGCTTCAACAATAAACTTTTTAAATTGAAGTGTTTCGCAGATATAAATAACAGATTTTCAAAACAAGCATTCGGTTTTGCTGAGTTAAAAGTTGTTAAAAGACCACATATCGGCTTTCTCTTGCAAATAATGCCTTTGGGAACCCGAGATGGATATAAAGAGGAAATTATCTGACATAAACTTTTGTTGAAGTAGAAAAGCAAGGACAGTCTAATATTTCATGTCACACACAAGGTTTACATATAAAAGTACAACAAGGTCATTCCATTATATTTTCTGGCAGTTTAGTTTGACTAAATGGATTTGGCGACGATGCTTTTTTTATTTCTTTAATCGATTTCGTGGGATGGTGTGATCGATAAAGTGGATTAAAAAAGGACATCGTTTCAGGCATTTTCATTGCATATAGTGTTGAGTATTATGTGTATGTAGCACGTGTAACCTGGAGAAAGTTAATGACTTTTTTTTCTCTTGCTGTCGTTAATGCGCTGTTAATCCTCCAAAAGGGAAAGCACTTCTCGTCTTCCACTAAAACAAGCAGTAAAAAAGGCAAAATTACACTTTGCTCCGGTAAGCATCTCTTTCATGAATTTATTTCCACTTGTATTGAAATCCTGGGTCGTACCAACGGTGTAGTTAGTTATTGGTTTTGCTCGCTACTCGGTTGTTTTCCACAATTCTGTTGTCTCTTTCAAACTTTGTTGTAAGTGCATGTCTCTGCTCTTCTCCATTAGCAAATGTGAAGGGACACTTTTTCTAGGCTTACATATATCATTCATTACGATGGATTATTCTGTGTACGTGAGAAACACCTTATTTACAGCTTTACAAGGCACAAGACAACTACAAGAAGCAACTTGATGATAAATCGATAAAACAGTTGTTGGTTTGTTTCTCACCCATATGTATCTTGGTATGAAGCAATTTATATATTGCGTCTGTATTTTTGGATCTTCTATTTATCTTTATCTGTCCATAATAAATCGTAAAATCCAGAAGCATATTGAGGCTAAGTGGTTATAGATAGTTGAATGAATGGCAGATGAAATATAAGAACTTTAAAAGATGCTTGACTAATCCCGAGTTTATCTGCTCTTCTTATGTTTCGCAATTTGATGACTTATCATCAGGTTCATCCTATCTAGTCTGGCAATGGAATCAAATTTGTTTTTATCGATCACCAGACCAAAATAAAGCGATTCGTTCGTCCAATCATGACCATGAACCTAAAAAATGATCAATAAACGATAGCATTTGCCTAATTCATTTGCATTTGTTATACAAGAGTCTACACAGAGAGAAAACCGTCTTTGCCCAAACCAAATCATTCATTTCTTTCTTCGAAGCCTAAAATTAACAAAAGCTTCTACTAATAACAGATACTTGAATTCTGTTTCTATTAGTCCGGTCTTGACTTTGATAATTGATACAGATTGGGTGAGGAAATCTAGTAAGTCAAATGAGTTTTGTTTTAAAATAAATTTGCATAGCAGAGTACATGATTTTTTATGCATAATAATTTTGTTCGTTCGTTGTTCATCAAATCTCATGATTGTTTAGTGTGGACTAAAAGCTGCTCGCCACACTATTCGTTGGGTTCCTTTGATTCAAAGGGGATTTGTGTGGCTGTCAGTCTGTCCAGAAATTCAGAACAGTCAGATGGGTTGAGAGAGGTGCTCAATCGATTCTTCTCCGCAATTAATTCAGTTATCGCAATTAGAAATTAGACACCTTTTTTAAGCACTTATTTTCCATCACGCCACCATTCTTGGACTTTTTCCAATGAGGAAGAGTCAACGCTTGGAATAGTTAGCATAAACATCCTTCCTTTTGTCCATTGTCTTTTTGTGGCGGTGGGACGTCTTCAACAAAGCTGTGTTCACTATTAAGAAAATTAACAAGCAATTCTTGTTAAAATAGATTCATCTGGAGTAAAAGTTGTTGGAAGTATCCAATCGAGCTGTAAGGAGGAAAGATGATCAATTCGAATTCCAACGGGGGTGACATTGGCGGTGAGATTCCTGATCTCCAGGCCCGTTTGAAAGAGTACTTGACCTGGGATGAGGTTAGTTCATCATATATTTATATTCAACTATCCAAGCATCTTTGTTTTACTAGAGTTAATTATATGCATGGAGGACGAAAGCAACAAGTCGTTG
>JAQGBQ010001617.1:0-10938 GCA_034698485.1 Vertagopus arboreus
AGCCCTAGAAAAAGGTCAGAGGTCAAAGTCAAAAGGTCACGTTTAAATATCAATATATTTATTTAAATTGTATTTTTCTAAAAAAAATTCAGAATAAATTGACACAAAAAACTTTACTTCGATAACCAGAGTTGTTTTTGTTTTTTTAATTTTAAAATTTCGTTGAAAATTCCTTCAAAAAAATATATTTAAAAATAAAAACCTTATTAAATTTCGAATTTTAAAAATCTCGAAATTATTAAATCAATTTAAAAAAAACCAAAATGTGAAATTAAAATAATTATTTTTAAGTCTGAGGATTTGTACGACAAAAACAAATTGTTATTGTGTAAATTAAATTTTTAAATTTTCATAGGTTCCAAAGGTTTCGCCGAAAACAAAAAAAAAATAAATGAATTTCAATTAAAAATTCATTTAAAATTCTATCATAATAAATAACACAAATTTTTATTACTTTTGACCTAATAATAGTTTATAGAATATGCGTTGTTAATTTACCTAGTGACCCAGAGTTCAAAACGCGTGTATAGAACTCATTGTTTTTAATCTTGATATCCCAAGCATTAGTTCCATTCAAGATGATTCCTCCTTTACGATAAGATTTGAAAAGGATCTTCTCAAAATGTGAACGAAACGATTTGATTATGAAGAGTTCCAGATATTTAAAAAAGTTGACGATCATCATCGTCACTTTGTACTGGATACTGGCCATCTTCACTGCGTTTTTGTTTTGTTCTCCTAAATAAATAAATATACAAGTTAAAAACAGTTAAAAGAACAGAATTTAAATATTTTTTAAGACAAAAAAAAACGATTTGTTTTTTGAGGAATGTATGTAAGTATGTAAATGTAAATACATATATGTGACAGTCCAAGTAAAATTGTGGTACTGCAATCATTGTTCTATTCTGAACTCTTACAGTATTTTTTGTGCTCTTTTTTTTACTTGGACTGTCACATACATTCATTAATAGTTTAGCTGAAGTTGTTCTGTAGAAAATTTTTGAACAAATATAAAATATTGGAATATTTTTTAAAATATTTAAAACTTTTTTTAACTTTGAAAAATGTGCTAAAAAAACTACAAAAAAATATGTTTAAAAAAATGTACATATTTCTGCCTTATCCGATAAGCACACAATTTACCTTTTTAAAATCCGTCTCTCTTATCCAACTTCGTCTTATCCAACCTCTCAACTTTATGCAAAATAAGAGAGACCAAGCCGAAGTTGGCCCTTGGTAGTAAAATGTAAAACTGACTACAAGATTAAATAACTCGTTTCAAAGAAGAAGAATTTTTAGAGGACAAATCTTTTGTAGTTAAAAATTTTAAAAGCTAAAAGATATAATATGAGAATGTATTATAAGATATTGTTTAAGATAAATACGAAGCGAACAGAGGTAATATAATAAATAATAAGGACACTTTCTAAAAATTCTAAAATCTATTATAGCTACATAAGTCCGAGATTTGTGGGGATCAAGACTTTCGATTTCCATGAGAGGATTTACACTCTATAGTCATACCTGTTCCTTAAGAACATAATTCATATGTAATAAGTATGACTCTAGACTCTACTAACTAACCAACTAAATTCGTCACATAATCATAATTGTCAAGCACAGTTTAGTAATGCTGTATATTTATTTAGATTATATACATTTAAAATTATTTTCTGCTTGTTTAACTATTTTATTTACATTGCTTAAAGTAGCAAAAACCGTTTATTTTTGAGCAAATGTTTTTTGATCTTTGCTCACTTTGTGCAATTAAGACAATTAAAACAATTAAAACACCAATAGTGCCAAAAAATGAAACAAGAATGCTAAGATTTTTTGAATTCCTTACAATTCTAAAAAACATTTTTGAATAAATCGGTCTGAAATAGATTAAATCTTATTTTGTACTTTTCCCCAATTTATGCACTATGTAATTTATTAGGAATTAAAATGCTTTATTTCTAAGATAATCAAAAGTCACTTTAATGGACCCTAGAATTACCATAATAATTCGGGATCATAATAATAAGAATTATATTATTTATTATTTCTGCTGATTAAGGTTTAAAGTTTAAAGTGCATAGCAAGTTTAATTGCTAAGTAAGTAATAACCATACATTAAACAAGCAGTTGATTGTGATAAAATGCAGTAATTTATATTTTTAATAACTTACCTTTATTTACAAAAGAATTTGGAAGTTTAAAGCTGAACATTTTAGGTCAAAATCGGACAATATCAGAGTTTAAGAAATATGACTACAACTTACAAGCTAAAAAAGGTCTAAAACACAAAATTATTTAGTCTTTAATAAAGTTGCTGTTCTTTATAACTGTGGAACTGTTGAAAAACGACTAGAGTTTATGTTTGGAATTTGAATGTTTCGAAACTTGTCCAACTACCATTTACGTTTAAGTTGGCATTAATGTTACTTTATACTGTTGACGTTAAAATGCATTGACCTAAAATATAATTGAACATTGGCCAGTGGGTCGGTAGATTATCAGTTTTTCATCATTTTATAAATTGATATATTGTTGATGAATGTTGAATGTATGTCATTTAACTGAGATCAACTACAATCATTTTTATTTATTAATTAGCTTCCTTTTAGTCAGAAAGATAAGTCCGACCCATAAGCTTATCATTATTAATTCAATTTATTCGGCTAAATGTCTTTATTCTCATGTATTTATTCTGATATCGCTGGGTTAATGGACTTAACATGTGAACATCTTTCAAAATTCACGTGTATAATTTTTTTTGTCTGATCTGCACTATTTTATCGGGTTGCATTTTTAAAAAAAATTATTGACCTCAATAATCGACTCAATAGACGGTTGGCAAATACTGTGAGTTCATTGATTTCAATTGAATTATTTTTTAAAAAATGAATGAAGAATTAGTCCAAGCAGTTTATCTTTGATTTGGGGACAATTATATTGTTGACTGAGTTCCACAAAATCTTAATCATTAAATTGAATTTGCAGATTTAAAATAATTGTAAAATTATTAACTTTTCCGTCAATCCTTAAATTATCCTGTGAGGATTTTTTTAATTATTAGACAAAAGATAATTTGCTTAGCTTGATAAGCTTGTTTTTAAAATGCGTTTATTCATGTTTTTTTTCTCTATAAGGTTTAAAGCAACTTGATTTTGTTCGAAATTAAATTTAAAAAAGAAAAAAAGAGTAAGACTGTTTTTTTTTTAAAAAACATAGAACAGTTTGTGTTAATTTACACTATATATTTTCTTTTTCATTCATTCACATTTGAAAACATTTACTTGAAAGGAGATAGTAAACTGTAAAAAATACTAATTAAATTCATGTGCGGTTTCAGTAAATATATTTAAAAATTAAAATGCCATACAGTTTGCAGAGGTAGTAAATTAATGATTTATGATTGTTAGCGAAAGGTAAGGCTGTTTGTGTATATTTACATGTTGGAGAGATCGTCAAAAAAGCACAAGTTATTTTTAGAATGGGTCACCTTTTCCTTTTACAAAATAATAATGCATTTTATATTCGGACTCTTAAAATGAACTTCTAATAAGTGTCTCAAGGCTGCTTTCTACTCTATTAAGGGTATTAATATATACCCTTGAAATTACATTTACTATACATCATGAACCTTTGATCACTTAACAATAAGTTCATAGTTTAATATTAGGTATTTATTTAGGTATGGTAAGTAAAATTAATTGTAATGAATTTTAAAAATCTTTAAAAAATTCAGTGCACAAAAATGCAAATAATTAACATAAGTACGAATTACAAACTACTTTAGTTAATACAGCAGCTAATTTCACTATTCTAGGACAGATCTCTTTTAAACGAATTAAGATAAGAACTAGATTTTAAATCTGTAAATTCTAGATTTTTTTCAAAATTAATGTTTCAGATTTAAAATTTAATTTATTAAATACTTTTTTTCATAAGTTTGAATTTCTATATTGCATTAGATAGATGGAATATCATCCTTTAAATATTGAAATGCTATTATATTGACTTGGTGTTTAAAAATGAAATGAATAACGAATGACGAATCCAGACATTAAAAAATACTTTTTTGTAGTAGTTCTTAAATACAATTTGTAGGCTTTTAATTTTGAATCAAGATGTTGGAAATCTACTTCTACGGAAAAAAATTAAATCTCTTAGCTTAAACTTACATGTTCGCTTATACTAAGCAAATGAAATGGAATAATAATATTATCTCGGATTATCCAAATTTAATCAAGTATTTTAATATTTTAAATCTGTTCCGCTTGTAGCTACTGTTTTAAGTCTTTAGAGTTCTTCTTTATCAATTAATCAGTTTGTTTAAATGAATTCAGTTATTGATAATCAATTTGATTGAAAAAATCACAAGATTAACTTAAATACGCCAAATTTTATCCAGTGGTTGGTAATAATCTGCTTTCAAAAGTTAGAAAATTTAGAACTGCCAATGTAGTTTCGTTTGAACTTAGCTTATTTCATAAATAATGATTTATTTGAAGTCACTTTATTCTATACAATTACTGAGCAGCAAAATAAAAAACATACGTTCATTTCTATGTATTTATAAAAAAAACAGATAACTAATAATATAAATCCTTTAAGTAAAGAATTGTCCACAAAATGGAGCGACTAAGTTCACAACTTTGTAAAGTTTTGTCTAATTCATATTTTATTTTAAATTTCTTTATCTAAATTCCATATAAAAAGTCAAAAAATCATCATCTAAATTCTCAACTTCGTTTAGACTTTGCAAACATAAATATTTCAGCAGAATCCCCTCGACTACAAGGCGGCTTTAACCGGGTAACTTTATTATAGAAATGATTAAGTTCCTTCTCAAAATTCAAAGTGTCCCCACCGTCCCAAATCTTTGTTAAAAAATGTCCCCCAGGTTTCCCATTGTCTATGGCGAACTTCAAAGCATTCCTTACTAAACTCATAATCCTTGGGTGGTCCGTGTCTTTCATTCCGGTGGCATTTGGGGCCATGTCACTCAACACGAGGTCAATTTGATTGATTTTGACCTTTGACCTTTCTTCTTCTATTTCTTCAGGGGTAATTTTTAGAAGATCTTGGATTCTTTTCTGTGTTTCTGGCAACGTGAAATCACAGCCTGGAAGAAGAATTGCTCCGTTTAAGGGACTTATTGAGAGGAGGTCTATCGCTATTACTTTATAAAATAAATAAAATACATTTTTATAAGATAATTAATAAAATGTATAATATAAGATACTTAATAAAAAATTGTTTTATTACCCTTTCCTATAGGCTTTGATGGCACTGTTAAAAAATAATAAAAATTAATATCAATTATGTTCAGGTAGAATAATAAGATGGACGTAGGCTCCACCCAGAAGTGCTTTTCTTTGCTCTGGATTGATTAATCCAAATGTGCAAGACCAATCAAAAACCAATAAAAAGATAAAGTCACTTCTGGGTGGAGCCTACGTTCATCTTATTATTCTGCCTGATTATGTATGTTTAAAAATGTAATGAATATTTTAGTTTTTTTAAAGTTAAAGCACATACATTTCCCATCACTATTAATCCTCTGGACGATGACCTGAGTCCAAGCCCCAGGGGCAGCCCCACATTCTACGACGGTTAGCCCAGGTTTAAGGATTTTGATTTTTTCGTCCATTTCTATCAATTTGAAAGCACTTCTTGCTCTAAATAAATATATCAGAGTTATCTGTGTAAATATCATTTGATTAATAAATTAATTAATGAATTAAATTCAAAATCCTTACCTGTAATTCATATCTTGAGCTTTCTTGACATAAGGATCATTTAATTGTCTGGTTAGCCATTCTTGTGAACTTTTCCCTTTTCCTTTGAGATTTTTTGGGATGATTTTGAGACGAGTAATTGACACGTGAATGAATCGTCTAGAGATGGACTGCATTTTTATCGATTCTTTTTTTTTTTAGAGATCTCTCGATATTGACATTTGAAGTCTGTAAATTTTAGAACACAAAGATTTATTTTAAAATGATTTTATTCTGATAAATATTTATTTAACTTCTAAACTAAAAAAAATTATAAATTTTATAAATTATTTTGTGATATTTCTTAAGGTTATTCAATGGAATAGTGTGTATGGGATTATTTTCTTATTGACACAGGTTTTATGAGAGCTTTTCAAATAAATATCAAAATCAGTAACTATATTTAATTGAACTTAAGTCATTAAAAGAAGAAAGTAATTTAGGTTTGGGAATCCTATGATAACAAAGGCGATTAAGACACAAATTAAAAAAAAAACAACTTAAGAATATCCTTTGGAAATGTATATCAAATATTCGAGTATCATTCCCATTAATAAGTATGAGTTTTTACTGGGTGTTTAAAAAATAAAAATAAATAACTTATTTATAGCAAATTCAGTTTAAAAAAATTACATTAATGAACAATTAAGTTTACAGAGAAGTCATTCATTGCAGATTGAAGAATAAAATAAAACGTTGCGCTATATTTTTATTTATAGTATTTCTGGACATTATTTAGGGACAACTTTTTGACAAATTTTTTTTGACAACTTTACAAAAGATAAAAAGATTTAAAGATTTTGACTTGATTCGATTTATCGGTTAATCATAATTTTTTTAAAAACGGATTCAAGTTTTGTTTTTTATATTATTTAATTTTGATTTATTTAGAACATTTATTTAGATTCATTAAAAAAGTATATAAAATTTGATCAATTATTTTATGATGTTAGGTATTCAAAGGAATAGTGGGTATGGATTAATTTATAAATTGAAGTAGATCCGACCCAGATTTGATATCCACTTTTATTTATTGACTGAGTGTTTAAAACATCAAATTGAAAAACTTATTTGTAGCAAGTCTAGAGTTTAAAAAACACATTAAATCCTTCATACCAAATAATCAATTAAGTTTACAGAAGTCAGTCAACAGAATACAATAAAATGTATATTTTTTATAACATTTCTGGAAATATTTGGGTCAGACTTTGATACCAAAACTTTACAAAAGACAAAAAGATTTAGAGATTTTTACTTGATTTGATTTATCGGTTAATCATAAATAATCACAATTGTTTTTTTTTAAAAATCATTAAAGTTGTATTTTTTATTTAATTATGATAAACATTTATTTAGTATGTTATTACTTGAGGTATTTATAGGAATAGTGGGTACGGAATTAATTTTTACATTGAAATAGATCGTACTTTTGTCCACCTAAATGATTTATTTATAAATCCAGTATTTAACTATTTTTAAATGTATCAGTTAAACACTTCATATCAAATGAACAATTAAGTTTACAGGAGTTAATCATGCAGAACAATAAAATAATGCGTTTCTGGGCACATTTAGGGAATTTAATTTGACAACTTTACAAACTACGATTTATTTAGTAATTTTCGATTAATCTGTTAATTACAATTAATTAATCACAATTAATTTATTTATTTATTTTCATACAAACAAAGAATTAATAGCATGCTTTTTTAATTTCAGGGGCACTCTGAGAAGCGGTAAATTCAAACACAAATTTTTTCAATAAAAATTGCAGAAAAACTTAAAAAAGATTGCTAAAATCTGTTTAAAATTAATTGCAAATTCTTCTGTTTCTAAATCTTTTAAAATAAACTAAAGTTTCTGAAGTACAAATTGAAGGATTTGGGATACAAAAATTCGGTTAAAATATAAGACATTAGACCTGCTTTTTTGAAGAAGAGAGAAAGTTCCAGCAGCTGAGCAAAAAGACGATGAACTGGTTCTAATTTCAAACATTGTACTTCTTCTGGGATCTAAATGACGCTCAGAATGGAGATTTTGGTTGTAAGTAACGACGCTTTTTATTAATTAATTGCAGTTAAATCTCTAATTTTGTCGATATTTCATTAATTGTTGCGAAAAGTTTATAATTTTTGTTATTTGATTTGAGAGCAGATGTTTCGAAATTTCAAAATAGAATTCTGTCAGAAAACTGTCAAAGTTTCAAGTAAAATTGCAAGTTAAAAACAATTATAATGCGTTAAGGAATCTAGGTATTTACAATTTATTGTGTATTGCACTGAAAAAGAGCTCTAAATTACATGTAAGGTCACTTTTAAGATTTTTCTGGAACTTGCTTATCATTGTTTTAAAACGTCCGATTTCGGGTTACAAAATGTACTTTTTGATTTTTAATTTGAAGATTTAGTTGAAAGTGTCATTTACTTAAACCATTTTAAATTGTTTTTGTTTTGTTTATTTTCAGAACGAAGAACTTCTTAAAGACCGTCTGACCCCATGTCGGGAAATCTGCCCTGTTTTGCTTGACCTTTTCATCTGGAAAAAGGAAGCTTATCCGTGTATTCTAGCTGGGATTGTAACAGCCGTATTTGGGTAATTTTAATCAATATTTGTGGCAGTTCAAGTAAAAAGAAATACAGCACGGGTGGTACTACAACTACTATGTTTAGAATTTAAAGTCTGAAAATGCTGTACATTTTGATGGTACTATGAACTATCTACTCAGCACCAACCGAGTAGAGCCGAACTTTTGCTAGGTACTATCTACAGTATATTGTATTTATAGTACCATTTTTACTTGGATTGCCACATTTAGCTAATAAATGAGTTAGTGCATATGAAAAGGGACTTATAGCTGTGAAATCTTCGTTTTTGGACAACATTGTCCAAATTGGCAGATCTGATTTCTTTTACTATTTTGCCATTTGACAAAATAGTAAAAGAAATCAGATCTGCCACAATAGTAAAATGAGTTTTTGAAAAATCCATAACTTCGTTTGCAGTTATCCGATCGGCATAAAGTAAGTTGAGAATCAAATAACGTGCATTTTGACCAGTCCATTGTCTCTAAAGTGTCAAATCGTTCCCTTTTCATATGCACTTTCACAAATTTGAAAGCAGGATTAAAATTGATGTTATATATATTTTTTTTAGGGTGATCTGGTACTACGATCCATCAGTGGTGTCAGCATTTGCAATCCTCGGACTCATCCTGACCCTTGGGGATTATTGTTTGCCTGCCGTCTCCAAGACCGTGAGTACCCCTGAGGGATGGAACTCAGAAAAGGAGAAAAAGTTCTCAATCTTTGTCAATCGCATTGCATACTACAGTGTACAAGTTTGGAACTTCCAAGTAACGTTGGAGGAATGGAAGAAGGATTATCCAAATGCGGTGAGTCATCTATAAATTACATGGTCTCTTTTGACAGAATTTTGAAGAAAAAGTTGGAATAAGAAAACTTCCAGAAAGGTTTTCAAAATTATGATTTTTCGTGTGTTAAAATATCAAAAAATACGATTCGCGTTGCACAAAAGTACACAAGTTGGATTTTTTATATTTTAGAACCATAAATCAAAAAAAAATATTAAAGTTTCTTTATTCAAACCTGTCCTTCCCGAGGAGCTAGTAAATTAATTGTTGATTTTGTATTTTTTTAGTACTCGTCAACCGTCGTCATCACACTTTTATTCATGGCTTGGATTGGAAACGCAGTGAATAATCTTTTTCTAGCTTATCTATTGGGTACGTTTATCTTTAATTAAATCCATAGTTGTAATGAACTTTAACTCTTTAATTTTGTATATTTTTACTTTTTACCACAGCCCTCTTTCTAGCCCTTCTTCCTGGACTTCTACATCGTCGGATTTTACAAGTCGGAGTGTCAAAGGCAATTCTCACAGTCACAAATCTACTCGGTATCAAAAAGAAGAATAATTAAAATGTTCTTGCTATAATAATTCTACAAAGTTAAGCAAAAAAAATTATAAATGTTGTTGTAAGATTAGATGTCTAGTGTCCAAATTATCTTCGTTGTTTGAAACTTGTTGTATGAAAAACGTCATTTCTAATTGGAAGAAACTAGAACCGAAATAGTAAAATGTCTGCTGTAATTGCAATTTTTAATGTGCTATAAAATAATAGCAAAGTTATGTAGAAGAGCAGAAAATACCAAAAATAATAATGCAACTTTATTAAGGGTGATTAATTATACGTAAAAAAAACTGTCAACATAATTAAAAAGTTCTGGTAGCTTTAATTTTTTTTCGGTGATGGATTTGAAGAGTAGATTAATGTACTCTGGTCACTTGTGGTATACTATAAAGATTAAGTTATAAACTATATGATTAAGAATTAATTAATTAACTATCGTTGTTCACAATAATTGTTAAATGTTTAAAGTTCAAGCTAATTTTTTAAGAGAACATTATCTTTTTATGGGGTGCACTTGTAACACTTTTTAATGATTATTTTCACATGTTTAGAAAGAAAAGAATGCTATTGGGTTATAATAGCAACTAATTAAATCCAATGTTATTTGTAATCAACAAGTTTATAATGGTGAGGTGTTGGTATTATATGATGAATGTACGTAGATAAAATGAACTGTTGATCTCAACTTACTCTATATAAAATATTGTATTAGGGATAATTACATACGAATTACGACATGACATTAGCTGTTTCATATAATTATAATTTTGATGAATACTACTACTACACTGTCAGTTGCTTCAAAAAAATGTTTTTTGAAGTACAAATTAATTTAAAAAAAAGTATTTCAGGAATTTTAGCGTGTTAAAATTTAAATCCATGACATGAGCAACTTGAATTCTAAATTCAAGTTAAATTCGAATCGATTTTAAAGTTCGTATTTGTATGAATGACACTTCCATTATTATAATTAAGGGATTAGTCTCTAAGAATTAGTTATCGGGCCGGTGTTAAATATTATGATGATGTTAAATAATAATATGAAATAAAACCAACGCACAATTGTTGTTCAGGAAATAGAAATAGAAAAGGTATCAATATCAGATTTATTTTCGGTTGAAATGTAAATGTGACAAATATGAAAATGGATCTAGCCGGCAAATCTCTTGCTTTTTTGGATAATGGCAAAGATTAAAACAAATCAGATAAGCCACAATAGTAAAATGATTTTTGAAA
>JAQGBQ010001618.1:0-10933 GCA_034698485.1 Vertagopus arboreus
TATGAAAACCACAGGAAAAGGAATATGATGTTGAAATAATATTTGTTTTTATGTAGTTGGCAAAAGAACTATTGGATTCGGAGTCTCTTACCCCAGAACTTTGTGACTTTACTCTGCAGGAAGTCGATGGAAAAGGAATGATTGTCAAAAACTCACAGCTTAGAGATACGAATGGTGACTTTTTATATATTTTTATTGTACACAAGTTAGTTAAGCTTGTTAAACTTATTTTTATTTTCAATAGAATGGTATGATTGCCAACCGTTGGTTGCTGATGGACTTTATCGCTCTCCATATTTTGAGGACGGTTCATATCGCAATGTTCCTCTTGAAGCTAATTAATCACCACTATTTTGTCTACATTAACAAAAATAAATGAACATTTCTTTGTTAATAAAACTCCGACTCCTGTTCTTATCATATTAACCCTATGGATAATATTAGATGTCACAGTGCCCCTGTTTCATATAATTCTGACTTCTCCCCGAACTGAATAAAAAAAGAAATAGAGCCGTGAAAAAGTTGAGTGAGTCTGGATTGCCATCTTGTCTCTAATTTAGTATTAGTTTGAGGAGGTGATTTTTTTTTCTGTCTGACTCTGATTTTTCAAGCACCGGAAGCTGTGGTGGTAAAAGTGACAAGTCTTCAATAAATAAACTTTTCGAGTGGGTGTGAGGATTTACACTTCATTAGTCACCACCACTAATTAATCCTTTAATTAACATTTATTCCAGCTCTACAGTTAGCAGAAGGTATCTTCAAATATTTCATCTATAATTGCGTGTATGTAGAATCATTGCAGATGTTAAAAAATAATTTTGTAGTTCAAATAAATGATGTGTCGGCAAATTGAGAATCTACAATCCGTAAATGTCAATTACTAATTATTTGTTTCAAATCTTGTAGATTATTGCATAGACACCGAACTGACCAGTTGGAATTGGAACACAACTCTCTTGACTTGATTTTAAACCAATTCACAATTCAAAATGATTTTGTTAGAGATAAACAATCGGATTATAGAAGACACATTGACACTTAAGTTTAAGAATGCTTTAACCGGGTAAATACTTCATTCCTTGAATATTATTTATAAACACATAAAATTGAAAGTATTTAATTGAAATCGTGATTTGTATCTGTAGTGGGAAGCCAGAGTCGACAGATATCAAAGTAGCAGACTTTGATGGAGTATTATTCCACATTTCAAATCACAACGGGGATAAAACCAAGCTCAAGGTAGGGATGAATTGATTTTAATCGTATTATATGGTCGTTTGGAAGAAGGAATTTTTAATAACTATTTAATTCATCCTTGTAGGTGAGTATTTCACTGAAATTCTATAAGCAATTATTGGAACACGGAGCTGAAGACTTACTTAAAAGAGAGTATGGAACATACCTGCTGTATCCGCCTGAAGATGGTTTGTAATTGTTTATTAAATGTGATAATACATGTTGACTCTTTTAGGGGTTGTCATTATAAGAAAATGTTTGGTTATTAACAGGATACAGCGTTTCCCTGCTCTTTGACCTAGACAGTATTCCAAATGATTGGGAAGATGTGGTCAAGAGGGTTGGATTGCTCAAAAGACACTGCTTTGCCTCTGTTTTCGAAAAGTATTTCGAGTTTCAAGAACAAGGAATTGAAGGCCATTCAAGGGCTGTTATTAATTACAGAGAGGATGAAACTTTGTAAGGCAGATTTCATAAATAACACTAAAATAAATTGTACTTTCGACGTGATTTGTTTATTTGTTTGTATTATTTCAGATACGTTGAAGCTCAAGCCGATCGTGTGACCGTAGTTTTTAGCACAGTCTTCCGGGATGAGGATGATGTAGTTTTGGGGAAAGTTTTTATGCAAGAATTTCGAGAAGGACGAAGAGCCTCGCATACCGCACCTCAAGTGTTATTTTCCCACCGTGAGCCGCCAATGGAGCTCGCAAATACCGGTGCAAGAGTAGGAGATAACATTGGCTACATTACTTTCGTACTCTTTCCACGACACACAAACAAAGAAGCTCGGGATAACACAATCAACCTTATCCATATGTTCCGAGATTACCTGCACTATCATCTTAAATGTTCCAAAGCCTACATTCATTCTAGGTAAATACTCTTTAAAATGTCACCTCAGTGTTTATTGGTGAAAGTCAACATGATTTATGCTCTCGTCTTCTCTCCTTGATTATCATTATATAATTATTCTTCTAGGATGAGGGCGAAGACTTCCGAATTTCTAAAAGTACTCAACCGTGCAAGACCTGAACCAAAGAATGTTGAAAAGAAAACTATAACGTAAGTTAATTTTTTTTAAACATACAACAAACGGCATAGTTTTGTTAATACTAATGTTTGTACACTTTTATTTTGTTTAGCGGACGGACGTTCATTCGACGGGAATAATAAGATTCATCTCCTTCAATGGGGATTATAAATGCAAGTGAAGCGTCACTATAAATAACTAAATAACCTCGTAATGATTTCGTTTGTAAAAAACAAAACCGGGAGCCTTACCTGTTATTATTAATAATTATCTAATAATTACAAACATTGCATGTAAGAGATCGTTGAACGTTCCTTACATATAATATATTTCTGGATATGATTTATTGGATGCAATATTTAGGAGTAATTCAAAATAACTTTTGCTTTATTACGAGAATAAGTTCAAGGTGTGATAATTTTATGTATTCTACGCGATTTTTAATGGATTCACAACTTAATTATACTTTTATAAATATTCATTGAGCTTCTTGGTACTTTATCCGATCGTCAGTATCTAGATTTGTTAGAAGCTATCTTATTTATGAATGCATGTTATAAACATTATATACTATGTATGAATTATGTGTCCGCTTAGTTTGTCTTGAACTTAAAATACGCTTGTCATTGTCAGTTGTTAGTTGATACCCTCAGCGATATGTATTCCCGAATTCCAAGATAGGAAAGGAGGTTCTCTGTTAGCATATAAAACCTCTTTGATAATAATTAGTTATGGTAACAACACGTGAGTCAAAAGAATATTTACGTGTCTTGTAAATTCTTCGTTGCGAAATAAACAGTAATTTAGTCTAATGTTCCATTCTTCTTATTACCCACAAAATTGCAATAATAATTCACAATGTCAGATGAAGCTGAAGGGTGTACTGAAGAAGGGGTACAAGAATCATCCTCCTCCGCGCGTTACGAACAAAACGCTACGACGGAAAGTCAAGATGAAGACTCATACAATCAAAATGAGGTTGAAATAAGCTTGAACAACGACTGGGTTGTACAAGAAGAAGATAGTGAATTTTTCAAGAATTTAAATTCAATAATTCTGCAGGTCCATTTCTACTTTTAAAATTGCTCCATAAATATATAATTCTGATGATGTGTAATGTAGTAATGCATTTTTGTTTAACAGTATTTAGATATCAGTGGTCTTGACCAGAGTTATAGGACATTTTATGATGAATGTCAGTCTGTCGGTTATCTACTTCCTCAGAACTGGGGCCCTGAACCCGAATCCTCGTTTAGTGGTATCGACTATGCAGATATTGATAGATTGTTAAAATACTTTGACGAAGAAAATGGCAAAGATCTTTTGGAAGTACGATATAAACATTAGAAATTAGCAATTGATATTGTAAAATTGGTTTAATCGTTTGCATACTTTAAGGTGTGGGATTTAGTTATGAATGCGTTGGAAGGCAGAGCCGGAAGCGAGACTGAAACGTTCAAACTTTCTGTTTACATTCATATTTACATTGCACTGATTCCTTTGCGAAGAAATCTATCGAAAGAAGAAAAGACGATGGCAATGAAAAATTTACGAGATTATTTCCAAACAAGAACTGACGATTGTACTAAAGATGAAGAAGTACTCAAGTATTTTGCATTACCTTTTGTAAATGATCTCAAATCCCATCCGATTTTTTCGACATTGCTCACCGTAAGTATGTTTATATCCCTATTTTAATCATGCAAAGTTATGTATCAATTTAATTTTGAAGGATTCGTGGATTAGTGAACTGCGTTCTCGTTTAAAAGCTTTAATCATGACCCTAAGCCCCAAAAAACATTCAATAAATGCTCTGGAAACGGATTTAGCACAACTTTTCCAAAGCTGGTCAGAATCAGTACAGCACACGATAGAGTTGGAGAATGGTCACTCGTGGACACTTCAGACGACCCCGCATCCTGTGACATTAACATCCAGTGCCTCATTCAATATAAAATCCCTGAAAGACGACAACCCTTTACGACAATTTTTTCAAAACATTGATGAACTAACTGAAGAAAACAAACGCCTCAGGATTAAAGAAACGCAATCTGAGCATAAATATTCACAATTATTAGGTAGGTAGAATAAATTGAAAAATATAAAATTAACCATGTTGAAAAACTTATCCTTGTTTGATTTTAACATTTAACAAAAATTAGATGCCTGTGCTGTGCTAGTTGGATACTTGACAGAAGCTTGCCAGGGGAAAAATCTTGACATGGTTCAGCTAAAAAGTTGTATATGTGGAGTTTTTCCTCAAATGGCCCTTCGTAAGGAATTGAGGGTAAAGAAAACGTTACTTGAAATTATTGTACACTAATAATTTAGTATTTCTTTCATACATTTCATGTATGAATGTGATTATTTTCTAGGCAAAAGAAGCTAATCGGGACAAAACTGACCACAAAGTCGAGAAGAACGAAGCTGGACTTGCGAAAAGAAACATATTAAACAATAGGAGCAATCGAAACCGCTTATCCCAGCGTCAGGTTTGTGGTATTATTACAATACATAACAAAATGCAATACTAAACATGTTAAAATCATTTAGAACGTGTACATGACTCATAAGCTGACGGAAGATTCTAAGACGAAAGATGAGGATAGTGCACCCCCCAGCAATCGAGCTCGACCTCGGGTGCAAAAATTTTCTCAAAGAGAGTTAGATACCGGAGATGGGGATGTAGAACCTAGGATATTAGTACAGCCTAAACCGCATTTTTTGCCCCGTATTGATAATGAAAATCAATTTGATAATCATCATCGCGGAGATTTCATTTCAAAGAACGATACAACTCCAATTCAAAAGTCTTCTAATTACAATTCACCGTCTACAAGTAGATTATCTTCAACTACATCGTCTCAACAGCAAGTTAACTCTGTGCCGAATAAGACAACCGCGGACAGGTACAACGTTTGTTCAAATACACTAAAGAATTTCATTAAATTGTTAATTTTCTGAAATATTTATAGAAACGAGAACAAATCGGGTTTGCAGATATCTTGTAGTGAAAATGCATTGCTAGAGGAAGCTTGCAATACAAATCGACCCCGAACGTATGAATTGGTGGAATCATCGACTACAAGTTACGATCCACACCCTTCGGAAAAGCTAAATATGCGTTCTTCAAGGCATTCTCAAAATGAATGTGGTGGAGTGTCAGAAAGTCAGCTTAGATTGGAAATTGATGATTGTCAGAGGTACTTTAGCAATACAGTTACTGGTCAACCGCAATTTGAAACATATTTTAGCCCTGGTAGACGTACGTACCGTGTAAGGGTTGTCGAAGCTGCTTCCAATCATGTTAACAATACGAGTCTAACAAAGCTTCCACCACTGCCTTCTCCAGTTAAAAAAACAATGGCAATAATGCGTAATTCCACAAATAGCAATCGTGAAATTGATACTTTTCCAAGCACGATACACCATTCTTCTAGAATCGGCAATACTCGACAGTTCAATCAAAACCCTTCACAAATGGTATCGACAACAGGATTTTCTTGTAGATTAGATTTTCCTGGAACTCCACGGGCCTCTGTTCTGAACTCGCCTAGGAGACATCCTAACATGTAAGTAAGTCCATTAGAAACTTTGAATTTGAACCGTCTATCAATTTAGATTTGAGAACAGTATATAATAATATTTCTTTCTATCAGCCCTAGCAGCCATAATTCCAACTCTCTGGCTTCTAATTCTAATGCGTCCTGGCAAAAAGTTTCACACACCGCAGATAGCATCGCCATCAATTCCCAGGCAGTTGGCCCTAATAAGTAAAAATTTAATACGACTTAAATTTAAACGCTCATTATATTTACTGGGAATTTGTTTATAGAAATAAATCCCAGTCAAAGCCAAGAAGATCTCTGTCCGTCGAATAAGGAATTCTAATTAGTCGATGGTTTCAAATCACATCACACACTCAATTTATTACGTGTCTGTACTAACACAATTTTTACACATTTTATAAAATGTGATACTACACATCAACTAAATAATCAAGCGAAATATTGTGCTCTATCTGACTTAATTAAATAAATCGTGCTTTTAATAAATATACAAATATAAAGTACGACGGTTGTTTTACAAAATTAGACAAAACACGAGTATTTAACGGATAGTTATACCTATTTCTTTAAAAACCTGCAAGATAATTATAGCTAAACTGAAAAATTAACAAATATTTATAAATCAACAGTCATAAAATATGGTTATGCTCGATTAGCATGTAAATGTTAAAAATTTGTTAAAAAAGCTCTATTTCACTGATAACAAACGCCTTATATTCAAAAGTGGAAAACTAGCAAAAATTGCACAATTCGAACCAGAGTTTCATTGAAAAAACAAGAATTATGTTCGATAAGGTTTGGCAATAAATGAAACTAAACGACTAAACAATATTATGCATCCATAGTGTAACGATAAACGAATAATCGCTAATTTAGTCTGGTAATTGATTGAACACAAATATTTAGACGATAGTTGCTTCAGTAAAAATTCCTTAACCCTTAAGTATTGGTCTCATGGTATAGCTGCAGTTATCTCACAAATTCAGAGAGCAGTCAGTACAGAAAGTTATAACACCTACTACTCTTGTTCTTTTAGGAACAAAAAACTACTGCCGTTCAGTGATTAATAAAATTTAATATACCGTTTCTTCATTAAAAAGTCAATTCATCAAAAGATATGAAATCACTGAGAGAGCTGCTGATGCTACTGATAGTATTAAAGAGTTACGTTGCTCACATTACGTCGATAAAAAATTCGTTAGGATTAGAGGAAGATCCGCTGCGGAAGTTCTGGTTGTTATGATTTGTTGAATCCCCATTTGCGTGATAAGAAGGGCCTACTAGGGGCGCTTGCTGATGCTGAAGCATTTGATTTTGAAGAACACTTGAACCGGATTTCTTCGATCGGTTCGACTCTGCCGAGTCTGAATCAATTGATCTTATCATCTCGGCAGGGGCAGCAAATCCTAGTGGAATTCCATGATTATGATGGTTGTCTCTCACCAAGTGTTGCCGTTCTCTACGACTTCCAGCTGTGTCGTTACTACTTCCTCCTACAAAAAAAAACAATGAAAAATGTTTAGGAATAAGACAATGCCAAATTTTAAAGAAAAAACAATTATTGATTGTTATTAACTATGTAGCGAATAACACGAAACATGATCATGATTGTATTACATGGTCATGAGGACAGAATCGCTACTCGTTAGGAGATTTATTTTTTCGAGCATGTAAACATTCTGAATATCATATCCAAAATGCTGCAAACACTCGAACCACTCCAAAATTAAAAATATACTAAAACAGCTTACCTGAACCACTGTGAAGACTTGGTTCTTGTGGATAGCTATAAGCGTTTGATTCGTATCCTCCAGTCATATATGGCATTGGGGCATAGATTGGAGGTTGATGTATGGAACTCGAAGAGTAAGGATTACTCCAACAGGCAGGAGAAGAGGCAGATGGTGGTGGAAGTGGTCCTAAAATCTCTGATGCTGACATTGATTTGTTATCTTCGTCTCTTATTTGCATGGCAGCCAAGGAGCTGACTAACTCTCCAAAAACGTAGTAACATTGCTCCGAAAATGTCAATTTGTTGACTGTATGCCTTATGAATCCCGATTTGAGCATCTGCGAATTAGTTAAAACATTTTATGTATGATTAAATTGACTCAATTCACATCGTTTTCTTATATACTCACCATTGAAGCATATTTGCGAGCATCTCTTCGTTCATTAAAACCCTCTACATGATTAATTAGCCAGTCCACAACATCCGCCCCTAAAATTAAAAATAAATGCACAACTTATTCAAATATTCTAGATACAATTAGATGAATATTGGATGGATCAATCCACCGACAGACCTATGAAGGCTTTTGGGATAATTATTTTTAGCCAGTTTCTATCTCTGATTTCCAAACCGGAATCCGGTTTCTGCATCTCTCGGACAATCAATGACATTGGAGTATTTGCGGTGAGTCGGGTAGGTACTTCTTCGATAGTCCCTATAATTTAATTTAAAAAATAAATCATTAAAATCTTTTAGAACTACGACAGTTTTTAATTTCTCGAGTTTAAAAATCTCATTGAGCAAACTCACGTTCGGTTTCTGGTAAGCTAGAAGTTATAGATGAACTTGTCGATGTTAATGTAGTCACTGATGGAGGTCTTGGCGGGTAGTCGCCTATTGCAGCAGTAGTGTGAGCTACCCAAGCTCCTGGATCAATCGGTCGGACAGGTTCAGTCCTTGGTATTGTGAAATAACCTTTAGGATTCGGATCCCAACATTTAGCAACAACTAGTTTGATAGGGCCGGGCTTCTGTACTACGTCCCGCAACACTCTCACCTAAATAAAATAAACATTACATTCATTAAACAGGAAGTATAAGTTATTATAGACCACAAATTAAGTTTTCATCATACACATTGACTCATTCATCATTCAAAGTAAACATTTATTATGATTAATGATCTACTTCAACGACAGCAAACACAGACAGGAATAATATTATAACATTATACACGTGGATATGGAAATGCTAGTCGATTTCTTACCGCTTCATCGTTGGTCATGTTTTCAAAATTCATATCGTTAACTTGTAGGATCATGTCACCAGGTTCAATTCTTCCATCCTTGGCCACGGCTCCCCCCTTCATAATGGATCCAACATAAATTCCTCCATCACCTCCCTTATTACTCTCTCCAACAATTGAAATCCCCAAGAAATTAGGTCCATTATCGTCTTGACTCATATTAAGCGATACTGTTATGATATTAAGGCTCATTGTAGAGTCAGTTATGGAAGAAAAACTTGAAGTTCGTGACATGGCTGGTTGACGATGCTTTCGTCTTCGTTGTCGTCTTTGCTGTTGCTGTCTTGCAATAACTTTTGAAACACTGCTATGTTCTACAGATTTTTAAAAAAAAAACATTTCATTTTATAAGTAAGATTTCCAAATCAGTCTGAAAACAAATTTTGGAGGAGAGAGAGAGAGAGGCTTACCAGTTGTAGCAGTAATTCTACTAGAAGCATCATCTTCAGAGTCAAGAAACGTCGTAGTTTCTAAATCAGAGCTCATCATTGATGATTCGTAATGGTGATGAGGTCGATGTTTCCCATTATTCATGCCATCAAATCGACTGTATTTATCCATCAATCGAAAATTAGGATCTTTCTTACTTCGGTGGCCTGGGAAATTAAAACCTGAAACGTAAATCATCGTTTACTTTATTTAGCAGAGCCAGTAATCAAAGTCAGATCCAAACAATTCAAAACTGTCACCTCTTCTGGAGCTTATAATAGATTCAGTCTCAGTGCATGTTGTTGTGTCATCCGGTAGCTGCTTATTAACTCCTCTTAATGTCCGTGGCCTAAAATTTAAAAGAAAGTACACAACATCAGTCACATTTGATATCTCGGAGAAAGGCTTCAATTATAATGAAACTTACATTGGTCTTCCCAGTTTGTCGAGGACCGGAGGTCGAATGTCCGAAGGGGCTATGCTCTCACAATGAGAGTTTGAGTCTGACACATTGCTCCCTTCAGATGACACTAACTGCAATAATCCATAAACAAATGAAAATCAAAACAAACATTTCCCATATTTATTCCGTCTGATTCTGGATTAATTAAACTTACCCAGGAGACAACTCGTCCATTAAAGCAAGGTAAGTGTGCTTCATCATCTATAATCTCTTCTTTGACAACTCTGTCAGTTCCAAAAAATATATATAATTAATATTTAAATTAAAGACTAAATAGCTACTGTAAATAGGTCACTTTCACTGATTTACACTTACCCAAAATCATCATCCATAGATTTAAAAAAGAACTTGTAATTGGGTCGGTTAAGCACATTCTTGAAGTCAGCCAAAGTGACTCGGTCAGGGGGGACTGGGATTTTAACCAAATAAGGTGTTTCTTCGTCGTCAATGTGATAGATTATTTTTGTCTCTTCCATGATCGTCACTCACTCCAAAAGTCCTAATATATAAGATTTATTTGTCCACAGAAACCCTCTAGAGTTATTATCTCATTCGTAGACGATAACAATTAATCTTGGTCACTTCTGGTTTGGTGAAACCTTCTTCCTAGTTGACTGAACTACTTTTAACTAATAGTAGCATATTATAGCAATCGAAATCGGCTGATTATTATAAATCCAGCACTAAATTAATTGTACAACAAATTATAGAATTGATCTGTATTACTGATCAACTGCAACTGATTGTGGCTACCTTGAATCGAAATCCAACCTCCTTGAACCTGATTAATATTGGATATTGACTTTTTTATGGAGGAGGAAGGCAGGGGTGGAATAGATTTTTATTTTATTCTTTACTCTAGCTCCTTCGAGGTGATTATAAGTATAAAACAGCTTTCTTTTATGTTTTTTAGCCCCACCACCACCACCAACATAAATAAACTAAAAATCTACCCCATTCGTCTACTCACTCAATAATAATACTCATCCGAAAATCCAATGCACCCATACAACTTGATACAACAACATTGCCTGAGACACATCTGTGGACCAACACCTTCATTCTTACAAAATTCTGAGAATAGTGCACACAGGGGCCGTTTACAATCTTCAGGTAAATCTGGGGTTCATCAGCGTCGTCGATTTTCATTTCGTTTTTAAATCCTA
>JAQGBQ010001619.1:0-10931 GCA_034698485.1 Vertagopus arboreus
TTTGATCAATAAATAAATGAATAAACTTTTATTTTTGAAAACTCGTTGTTTGTGAACGGCCCTAAAGTTTATCGCTTTGTCGCTTAATGGGGCGATAAACTATAAAACTTCCCGACTGCAATTAATTTAAAATATAACGTTGCAGTGCTCAGAATTGATGTAAAATTAAGGTTTCGACTTGTTGATGACATCAATCATATTATTGAGTGATGGACGATCGAAAGGATGTTTGCTCAGATAAGTGAAGACAGATTCTCCTTTGGAATTGAAAATAATATCTCCTCCCATTTGAATAGCGTCATCATCAATATCGTCAAACGAAGTTACCAAATTCCGGTTCGCAAGCACAGTCTCAATATAACCGGCTGCCGTCGATCGGTTCCAAACCTATGAAAACAAAATAATTTTAAGCATATGCAATTGTTTTTGTAAAAACTGTTTCTTTGATTTAAAAATTTATTTAGCACACAACAAGCTTTAAAATTTTTAAATTCATCAACGAATGAAAAAACCTCATTTTAAGCTAGAAAAAAAAAAAATATTTTTATTTACCTTTGAAAGCGATCGCCACATCTTGAAATGATGATAAGAACTTCGACTTTGGTCCAAATAGACCGGAAAAGGACATTTGGAGTCACTTTGCCACTTTGCAGCCCCCTTGGCTCCCCCAAATGAAATCATGACCACACGGCATTCTAATGCAGCCAATTGTTCCTAAAAATAAAATCATATAAAATTTTAAAAAAATACACTCAACTAAAAATTCCTATAATTTCCTTACCTTGGCCGCAGTAATGACGCCGACGTGATCTCGTCAAGGCAATCAAGCAAAATATCGTAAGAAAACAACCCAAGTAAGGCCATTTTCAGAAATGATTTCATCGAAGCGGCAAATCTTCCCTGGAGTTTCCAAAATCTCTAACTTCAAATCGCTCAAGGAACCATTAACCGATGGTCGATTCAATTTGGTGTCTAAACGATTCATAAACCCATCCCAGCTTTGCTCGATTTGAAAGAACGCTTCCACAGCATCTTGGAAATCTTCATTTCTCTTTTCAGAAATGGAAAGATTTTTCATCGACTCTAAAAAGCTTTCTTCAGATCTTGCACCCACAGACTTCCACAGATTTTGATACTCAAGGAATAGTCCAAACAGGTTTCCCATGTGTTTTTCCTCAACTTGTTCAAGTCCATTCTCTTCAAAGGTTTTCTCAACAACGTCCATGGTTGATTCTATTGTTGATGTAAAATCTCGAAGGGATTTTAAGGCAGTTTCTGCCAATGATTCTCCTGCATTTTCCATTTTATTGGAAACCTTATTTAAAACTAAATGAATTTACGACACCACTGTCGAACTGAACTTACTTGAATGTGTAGTGTTCAGATGTACAGTGTTTATACTATACAAATTTATTTTGTTACAAACCAGATTAACAGCTTTTTTACATTTCTGTTAGTTATTGGCCTTGATGGAATATGCATTTTTGACAAGGACAAGGAAGTCTAGACTCATTATATTAAAGCAGTAATTTATGCAAAAATGGTGATAGAGATTTTCCATATTTTAAGAAATATTTATTATGTCTATAGGTTCAATATAAATGAATAAGATCAATACACAATAGATGTTATCTTATATAAAATTGGTTCCACTTAATTTAAAGCATTTTCAAAAATTCTCCTTCCCTATATAATATATGTATATCTTATAATTAGCTTATAGAATTCAATTGCATTTACGCAAAATATTATATCACATTCAAAATATACCTGAAGCATTAACTCAAAAACCAAAAATGAGGCTCAAGACAAACTATTTCCAAACTTTTATAACACCATCGGCTGAAGCTGACAAAATGAAACTTTGATTTGGAGTCGCAACAGTGGCTAGATCTGTTATGACATTATGATGCGCGTTTGAATGATGGAATGAATGCCCTGTATTCGAACTATTAGCTCCATTTCCTGAACTACCGATGCTTCCTGAATCGAGATCGGACTTTTTTCCTAATGTTACTGGACTAGGACCTGTTGCTGTAACATCATGAATAACTTCGACTCCATCAACAAGACGAAATCTGAAATCTCCGTGTTTAACTGAAGGTCCTGTGATAGGCTGCTCTGGCTTCTCGGGGTTTACCAAAATATAAGAATCCGTCGAGCAATTTAAATCCCACCATCTCATACACATGTCACTTCCTGCAGTGATGACTGAATTATGGGACTTTACAAAGGCCATTCCAAAAACTGAAAAGGGGGGTCGGGATTGAGACACGGGCTCTGGCTGCTTGGAAAGTGGAGGTAGAGTGCTTGCCCACAAGGATAAGTGACGACTACCTGTAACACAAAATAAATTTTGAAAGTGTTTAATCATCAATATTTTACATATATTCTTAAACTCACCAGTCTCTAGATTCCATAAAGATGCTTCATTTTGGCCTCTAGACGACGAGAAAACACCCCAGGGATGAAGTGGAGATGGTTTTAATCTTCGAACAGGTGAGTTCGTTTTTATTGTATTAACAGGAATTCCAAACCTGAGATCCCAGCAAGTTAGGATACCTTTCGAAGTTCCCGAACACATCCAATTTTGTTCTTCATCCAGACAAAGACTACTCAGAAGACCTGTAAATTGTACATTTATTAATAATTTGTTAATCAAAATTATTGAAAATCTTTCGAATACATTTAAATATTTTTACCCCATTTTAAATCCGACTGAAGTCTAAAAACTTCTTTAGAAGCTGTTCTAGTATCAAAGCCCAGTAAAGCTCCTAATTCTGTCCCCACAACCACCAAATACGGTGAATATGATTCCAGTGCTACAGGAACACCAATATCGGCAGCTTGATTGTTGATCGGCAAAGTAAAAATGCACTTGGCTTGCATATTTTCCAAACTAAAGATAAAATTGACAAATTAGAAAAGATTGTTTTCCATCATAATATAATAAAGAGATGTTCCTACCCAAAAGCATATAATAACTTGTCATCCGTGACTGCGATTACATTAGCCCCATGAGCATATGTCATATTAGTGATATTTTTGTCTCCTGGTAAAGTAATGTGACATCTTGAACGGTTGGCCACATTTCTTCCTTCCATTTTTTCTGCATCCCATATTCTAACATCGTTTCTACACATTGATGCAAAAAGCCCTTTAAACGTAGTCAAAGGACATAATTTTGTTACAGCACTAGAATGCTCATGTAAATGAGCTACAAGGATTCCTCTTGGTTTTTCTGGAAAACTTGCAAGGTATTGAGGAGCAGGGCTTCTGGGAGGTATTCTGCCTGTAGTCACTGCTCCTAGGTTGGCTGACACTTGTCCAGAAGATACTAATGCTGCACCAATTTCATTACTGGAAACGACGTATGTAGACCCCGGATACATAAGTTCTTTGATTGGAGTTGTAGACATAATTAGTAGGTGATTTTGAAGCTGTTGCTGGCTAAATCCTCCATATCCGCCTTTGGCATTAATTGCTGGAAATATTTCATTTGTATTTGATCGAAGACATCTTTGGTTGTTCACTTTCATGACATGTTTCTGCAGAAATGCAGTGTAGACCTGTTCTACTGGAGATGGTAGTCCTTCTGCTCTCAATCTGGCCAAGAACTATGAACAAACAAAACAAATTTCATTAATATACTGTCAAATATTGTCTGACTGGGTGATGATTAAGAAATAGCACCAGTACTTACATTAGCAACATCATTTGTATCCGGTTTTGCACCTTTTCCGTCTCCATTCTTTAAAAATTCTATTGTTGCACCAAGCAAAAGTCCCTTTGATCTTGCACAACTCTCGTAAACCTGCCGATCTAAAGGTTTTCTTACTTTGTTTAATATTGAGACTTCATTTAAACCCCATATAGAACTAGTTGCTGGATTTAGATACACTTTTAGTCTTGGGATCAAATGACAATGCACGTCAACTTCTGATAGATTCATTTTTATAGTGGTTATCACTCCAACACTTGCATTCCTTAACCATAAGTTAGGATGAATCACAAAAGGTAAAACTTCATCCAAGAGCTCTAGTAGAAATCTGTGACCAAAGAAATTGATCTCTGCTAAGGACTTTATAGTTATCAGGGCTTCACGCATAACAAATTCTTCTACATCAGAAAGTCCTTGCTTCAGTAATGGAATTAAAAGTGGAGCAGCCATCCATCCAATGTAAGAAGCAACTGCAGGTACACATCTAAAAAACGCGAGCCTCAAATGCCAGTCATCTTTGTCGTTCAAGAATGTTATAAGATGAGATAGAAGAATGTCGTGCGCTTTTGATCTCCCAAAATAATTACACAATCCTTCCAGAGAACCGGAAGTCGAAACCAAAACCCTCTTGACAACAGGATCATTATCACTAAGAATTGAAGCCAAGAAAGCAGCTATTGTTTCTCGTTGAGTGTACAGTTCCGCAACAAATTGTGGTTGCTGAGGACCATGTCCTTCCGGATCTTGTAAAAACGAGGCTTCGAGATATCTGTAAGACAAGAGAGTTTGCGAATTAAAAGTTAAAGTAAACCGATATCTAAATGTATTTTTTTCAAGCAATAAACTTACCTCATAGATATTTGAGCTATCCTAGCGATATTTCTCGCCATTGAAATACGGACAGCTACATCTCGATCTAATCTTTCTAAAGCTGGAAATATGTAGCCCGAGAATATATTATAGTCAGACGGGGGAACTTCTATGACATAATCTAAACAGTCGACTAGAGTTGTTAAAGCTTCTGCCCGTACTCGGGATGATATAGGGTCTTGTAATAGGAACGAGATGTAAGGAATAACTCTTTCTAGAACACTCTCATCGTTTAACTTTTGGGAGAGAATTTTAAATGACTCAAGAGCATACAGCTTTGCAGTGACTGATTTGAGTCCACGTACTTCGGCTGTAACTAGCGAAGTGAATATTAAACTCAAGGCTGTGTCGTCGGGTAAGTTTCTGAAAGGTATTATAAAGATTATTTTTTATAAGTATAGTTTACAAATGGATTTATTTTATTTTAAAAACTCACCTAATATCTTGCCGCAAACGAGCCATACGAGAGTCAGGTTTACTCAGTGGTTGAAATGCTAAAATATCGAAATATGACTGCAAAGTGGAGTAAAACACTTCTGGAAAAAGTACACCTCTGAATCTGGTTAAATACTCTTCGGCCGATGATCGTTGACTTGGATCTCTTTGTATCATATGAGTAACCAGCTCCCTAGCGTTAGAATCTTCTATTAGATCTATCACGGAAGTTGGATTGTAATCCTCTGCACAGAACTGTAGTAACTGGGAAAGGTCGAACGGTACAGTGCCCTCAGTAAAGAGTTCCATCAAACAACACCTAATTGCGAGAACAGAGATTAATTGATATCTACAATAATAAAATACTTTGCCATTATAGAATACATACCCCGCAGAAAATATATCCATTGAAGGTAAGAGAACATGTCTCAATTCATCTTCTTGAGTCAGTAAATTGTCAGCTCCAAGTCGACTCTTGTCGTCGTGAAATCTCTCTGGAGCCACGTAGCAACATCGTCGGCCTGCAGTGTCGAAGAAAAATCCAAAGATAGCAGATGGATTATTTCTTGGAAGGTACACTGGTTTGAATGGTGCAAAGTCGCATAGAAGCAGCCTTAACCCTTTAAAACAAACACATTACAATTTCAATCAATTCCTAATAAGTCTTAAAACGCTTTATCCATATTTTTCAAACAATTTCAGTTACCAGGAGTAATAAGTATGTTCTCCAATTTGAGGTCTCCGTGACACAGTCCATGCTTGTGAACTTGAGCAAGCCCACAAAGCAGTTGAAAGGCAATCCACATTTTTTCTGGCCATTGTATAAAAGGTCGGGTGGACATCCGATCATAAAGAGAATATTTAACATACGGACGAATTACAATGACAGATTTTTCTGTAGACTACGAACAAGAAAGAAAAATTATTAATCCTTATTCTTCAGGTCAAAATGAATTAAATTGAATGAACATCCTTACAATCGTTTTGGTATTTGGAAGGCAATTGGGCGAAGGGGAGGAACTCAAACAATTCCTCAAGTTTAGAAGCCTTTCGCAATAAACCTGGATAGGAAGTGTGTGTTCGTGTATAACAAAAACTTTGACAACCACCAACAATGGTCCTTGTTTTGATCTGCATACTTTCAAAAATCTAGTTGACCCCAAGCTAGAAATACCAACATAAATAATCCGCAAATCAATTCAGTTTTGAATGTACTTTTCTAAATGTCTTAAACTTACTTTGTGTCAAAGATCAAATCTGGTACATCCGTGAGGTAGTATTCCACTGGTCTAATTAGTGACGGTGCGTATGCCACCAACTGGTTCCCCATTTTATCTCAAGACTGTAAACATTTAAAAAAAATATGTACCAGAACAATTCAATTTCTTTTGTACTTCAAACTCCACATATCAAATTTTAATAAATAAAACAAAACAAACCTGCAGCGTACAATGCTCAGTGATTTGGCGGCACTAATCTTTAACTGCGACCTATGACCTGGATGAGCAATATTATTATTAAACATTTTAACAGTTAAAAATTGACCAAATCTTTTATGTCAAGTCACTTGCCACAAATGAAATAACTTTTGAATTAAAATGTACATACCTTCAGCCGACAATCTTCAATTTTGAACAGGTAATAGACACCTTAAATGTCCCTATAATATCATTCCTAACCTTTGACCTGATATGCAAAGCTGAATTAACTGAAGATTGACTTCTAAAATCGAGTCGCAGAATAAACAATAGAAAAATATGGAAATTGAATCTCCCGCCTCTCTCTCTGACTCAAATTACAGTAAAAGGGGAAGTGAATTTTTAATTTCGTGAATCGTGAAATGTAAATTGGAATTAATTCCTGACCTTGTTCCAATTTTAATCAATTTAATCGATTTGTTCAACCTATATCATCTTATCTTCTAGTATGAGTTTATCGTCTTATCATCGATATTCATCATGAGGATTTCGTGAAAAATTCTATACAATTTCCTCGGATTTTTTTGGAAGTTTGGATTTGATTTTTCATCAGCAGACAAGCCGTTAAAAATTAAAGATCTTAATCTTAAGCAAAAGGAGAAATCATCATTTATTGAACTAATAAATAAGGTCATTAATTAAAAAGGATTCGTTTCGTCAATTCCTCATTCCATTTTTGGTAAGACTAAGTTTTAATTACTTCGTTCGATCAGTACACTACACAGTATTCGGTATTCTATATAATTAGTTAGCAATTTAATACAAAGTAAGTTGTGATTCACAACTTGTGAATGTTGATTGTGGACATGTGGCTCCATAATAATTGGGGGTGAAGGGGGGCCTGATTTTGTTTACAATAGAGCATGATGCTGCGTTGGTTTTATTGCTGTTAATTTAAAAGTATAGTTAAAGATTGTGACTATGTAGGGATTTGATTTGATTGTTGCAGTGATTGTTAAAACGATGAGCCTACTACGATGTTAAATGTACTACGGCCTATACAGCCTACGCATAGCCCATACTTGATTCAAACTTCTTCTTCATTGCTTTATTTAAAAGACTTCAAGGCAAGTTAGGCAAGGCACGGCAAACTCGAAGAGATGATTGTTATTAGTTTGTACTTTCGTCAGAGAGTAACATCAACCATTGTTGAATTCCCTAAATTACTCTAAAGTAGGTAGAAGTTTCTCTTTTATTATTCAAACTTTGTGTGGATTCCAATTATTATTGGGCTGTCTCATTCAAAAACTGCATTATATATTGCCAAAGCATTCAATCATTTGTGTCACTTTGATGACAATTTGTCTTCACAGTTTTTGTCACCGGTGTGCATGCCGTTAGTTTATAGTTTCTTCAATAAAACCTGAAGTTGCAGGTAACGAAAGGAAGGTTAATGCAGCGGAAGTTGGGATTATCGTCGCATCATTATGCTGTTTTTTTTATACAGCGAATCTCGTTTCTTAAACTGTGAATTGTCTATTTAGTCGCTGATAAACACCGGCACGGGTGAAAACAAATATTAAGTTCCTTCTTAAGTTCTTAATCAGTAAAGAAAGATTTGATCTTTTGGAATTTTGGTATATTCAGGTTGAAGGTCAATATCCTCCGAAATTGGATCAGTATGAAACATTCGTTCATGTTTAAATTGAAATTGGACCGCATATAATATTATTGTTTGACTTTTGAGTGACATCAGTGATAAGTCATTTAAGGTTATCATGGGATATTGTGTTGAAGCGTGACGCGTGAATAAAAACGTGAACTCTAAAAGAAATCGCGTAATTCTGATAATGGACTTCATTAACCGATAGGTTATTAAAGGTATCAAATATCAAAGGCTCAAACTAAACTAATTTCATGTACAAAGGTAACCGTTTAAAATAAGTCTTTGGACTTTGTAGATATTCTTTCGAAACATTCAAAATCCTTGTTCAGTACTCAGTACGATGAGTATGAATTTTTAATGTAGTGACACTCCGGCTGCTGGTACTGATCTTTCATTCCATCCTCTGTTTGCTTTGTTATTGTACCAAATCGATATTGTCTGGCTAGGTTTTGCATATTTTCTATAATTAGTTTTCAACCTGTCAGTCAAGTCGGTATCAATACTACTATTCAGTACCGAAAATATAATAGTATCAACATTACAAACATTGATAAGCTTTTAAACCAACAAAAGATGGTTATCTTAAAATATGTGACTCATATGTACATAACATAAACTGAAGTAATCGGATATTAGTCATTTAGTTTTTATACATATTTTGCTTCACATCAAATATCAATATATTTTTTCTTCTATCATTACACATTTACTTACAATAATTTAATTACTTTGTTTTCGTTGGACGGAGGAATAGATTCGCTCTAGTTTTGTGGATCATTGTTTTGATGTCACGTTTTAGAAAGCCGTAGTATTTTATGAAAAGACCCGTGAAGTGACTAAAGTCGTAAAACAAACTTAATTAAGGATAGGATGAAATAGGATTTCCTTAATTACTTGTATGCAAATTAGCGGCTGTTCAGTGTTCAGGAAGTACATAGTAAATTTTAATTAGCAGATTATATTAGCTTTAATATGTAGACGAAGAAAAAGTTAAATATATTTTCTAATTTGAATGTTGTTAGATAATTAGATAATGTAAATTAATAATTTTTATATTGATGTTTATTTTAGGAATTTGAAGCTTGGAAACGAATCTGAAATCTGACTGATGAAGAAATGGGGTCGATGAGTGAAAGTCTGTTCAGTTGGGTGTCAACCCTTTCACCTTTTGTCCAAAGACACTCAGCTCCTAGTCATGATGATTTCAAGGACGGGGTCATGTTGGCAAAAATCCTTAAGGAAGTCGTCGATCCTGAGTGCTTTCGCGATTTAAAAACTTCTTCTAGTGACTCTACCCCCCTTATTCAACTCAACAAAAGGATGAGAGAATATCTGTCTGTACAGGTGGGATTTTTTGCTTAATAATACAATCTTCTGAGCAAATATAATGTAAGATATCAAGTAATTTCAATTCAAAAAAATCGATTAACCAAAATTGAAGCCATAGATCAGTAGTTCACCAAAAACACCTAGGATATGAGTGGTTAAAGTGGTTTGACAAATTTTTGTGCTAGAAATTTAGACAGAATTGTCAGAAATGGAAATTGAAGTTAATAGTTACATTTTAATGCAGTATATAGCTTTCTGTGAGGTTTGTAAACAAAAAATGAACAGATTTTCACTATTTTGTTGTCTTTTACACTTTCAATCAAAGATGTTTTGTTTTACTTTTGGTTTGCAATTATACTTATAATATTTCATCATATATAAATATGTATGGTTCGATCGATTCATAATTTATTTGGAATGTACAGCATTAAGTCAGTTTCTATCAAATATTATGGCTAACTACGTATAAACATTGGTTGCAGTAACAAATAATAAGCACTCATCTTGATAAGTTTGTAATCTAAAAACCATTGATAGGGCTAACCGGCTTAGCCAAATGAAAAAAAAAACATCAAAACAATATTGCAAATTGCAACCAGCTCAAGAGAATTCAAGAGATGACCTTGTAATTAGCTAATCCATTAAATTAATTCGTTTGTAAGTTGTTGCCAGCACATTCGTTCTTGTACTTATCTCATTTCTCTGTATATAAAAGTAGACTCACCAAACTTGATATTTCTGTCTGATTTCTTACATGAATGTCACGGTTGAATGCAAATGCAGCACAGCAATAAGAATTTACTTGCACTCCACACTGTTGTGCTTTAATGTAAATGTTCCTCAAGTACATGTTTCTGTTCTTTGTATTATCTTCTTGAAGGAAAGAAAAAAATTATCTTTCCAATTTGCACTAACACTAGTAGTGTTGTTGTGCAGTAGTTGTCTTCAGTTTTTTATCCATTCATTCTAAAAGCAAGAAAACTCCAGGCAGGATTTGTGCATTTGTAAATACCGTCTCGTATTCTGGACTTTTGGGTGTGATAATAATATATTCTAATGATTTCTACAGGCGGGCCACACCATTCCTAATGCATTGGTCCCCAACATCCCCAAAATTATGACATCAGGTGATATTCGCGAAATCAGTCGGCTTCTTCAACTTCTACTTGTGTGTGCTGTAAATAGTCCAAGAAGACAGGAATTCATTAGTAGTATAATGAAAATGGAAACAAGTGTTCAAGTAAGTGAGATCATACTTGTTTTCAAAATATTCGGGAGTCAATAGTATGTGCATGTCAATTATTTTTTGTTAATTATTACAGACAGAACTGGTGTCTGCAATTCAAGAAATAACAGAAGCTAGAGAAGAAGAAGCGTCGGGTTCTGGAGGGGACGACGTGATAGAAATGCAGTTGAAGAAAGCACGAGAAGAAGTTGCAGCTTTGCATGAAGACAAAGAGCTGTTATCCCAGGTAAATATCAACATAATATA
>JAQGBQ010001620.1:0-10929 GCA_034698485.1 Vertagopus arboreus
AAAGATAGGGCTCAAAAATGTTTCAATTTTTATCAAAAACTCATTAGTTTATCTATAACTTGCAAAAAGTCTTATTTCTCTAAACCCATGCAAAATATGATTTTTGGGGTGGCCAAAATATCCCATAACCAAGGTACCCTCCTTTGTTATTCACCGTATTAGTTAAAATGTGACCTGTAACATAATTAACTAACTAGCAAAGCGCAATTCTTTTGCATCCTTGACTAACATGAACGAATGAAATGTATGTAGACATAGAAGGATAACAATCCAACAGTCGAAAATTTGTTTTCCTTTTCTCCGAAGTAGCTTATAATTCGTCTGTAGAAGTAACCAAGCTGAACGCTCATTACTTTTTCGAAGAAATATTTGTTTGCAATATTTCCTTTCACGGCTAGGCTTCTCTTTACATCTTAAGCTTGCTTACTTGATGATATTAAAAAATCCTACATATCAGACCCAGGTATGCATAGTGTGAAAATCAATTAGGATTCACTATTAAAGAAAACCATACCTGAGGCAGAAAAAGGAAGAATGAACTGCAATCGAATTATAATTGTGGCTGAATATCATGCATATGTATTGTTTCATTTGTTTAGTAATTTCTATAAGGGCTATACAGAATTCGTTGAAAACAAACATCTAAAGCTGTCGATTCTCACAGTTGATGCCGTGCTTTTCATACATTGAATGAAAAGCTTTATTTCATCTTTTGTTTATTAATCTCCATGTCTCGTCGAGAAACCAGAAACCATACTACAGAGTCAATAATTATGGTCGTTCAGATCCATTTCCTATGATAATTTCACAATATACACGGTCCTTCGGTTGCAAGGAGTGAAACCTTGTGTGACACTTTCTATGTACATTTATCGTATATCAACAAGAGAAAAAAACATGTTTTCTATTTCTAAAACTGGGAAACCCTGGACAGCAATGTTTCTTCATTAAGCTGGGCATGGCTATCCGTGTAAACCAATAAGTCTTTGGTGAAGTAGAAAACAAGCTTTGAATTTTCTTTATACATAAATATACTTTATTATCTCTTTCCAAAATCCCTGCTTTCACATTAGAGAATAACATTCTTTTACAGCGTATGTACACGACACGTGCGATGTCAAATTTCATTCAATGAATAATGAAACAATAGAGGTTATGCAGCAAAAAATGTGACAAGCTGCATGAATTTGACATCGGTTTCCTACACCAAAACAAAATATTATTATATGTACTATTCAGATTAACGAATTTACGAATGAATACTATACAGGCAATCTGGAATTCTGAATATCACGGCTAATGATTATTGATGGTATTCATCAAACTCACCATAATATCAACAGATTTCTGCGAATGTTAGCAATTAGAAGTTTTCGGTTCTACGTTTACAGAAACGTTGCTAATACATATGCTATGTAATACCATAATTTAGAACCAAACACCGAATATTTTGTAACCACCAATTAATCCGTACTTCTACTGACTCATTATTAACGTGTTTACAGTCTAAATAATATGAAATTATTGAATAGCACACGGACAATTCGTCAATTAAAGTTCGTCATCCATCTTTCATGCATTTGTACCATGAATCACTCAGTATCAACTACCATTAAACTCTTGAGCATCTGTCTGAATTTGTTGTCTCTCCGTAGCTTTCTTCCGAGCAACTGTTATTCCTTTATTTACAAATAAATAAATACGTTAATTTCATCAGAATAAATAAAAAGAATGGCGAGGAATTTTTATTTTCATTTACTTGTTGACTATGGATTCAATACTTTAGATAAAATACGCTGAACAATTAGTTCATAAAAATAATGTTAAATTGTTAATTATTTAATTCAACTTGATGTATTAAATTTTGTTCACAACGCTTACGGAACCAGCTTTCAACCACGCACAACGTGTAGGTGAAAAGCATTGAATTGTGATACTGTCTCTCAAGTGTTGATGTCATAAACATTTCTTTTTTCCTGGACCTAAATATGGTATTTACAAGCCAAAACGAATTCACATAAATATAGCATTCGGACAAAATGGAAACAGATAGTGCGTTTTATAGCATGACACTTACAAAAACTGACAGAAAGCAAGTGACAATATGACGCGAGAAATTTAGATTGTCGATTGTTACTTCCTGGTGAAAAGCCACATTGCCATGTCAAGCATTCTGTTTACACCAAGAATGTAGGCTTGTTCAGTTGCTAGTAGATTTTTTTTTTTTTTTGCTAGTAGATACTTTAATTATTGGAATGGTTTTAATCTAATTTTATAGTTCTGTCAAATTGAGAATGGAAATATTCGATGAAAACATGAATGACAATCATTGATAACAAATTTTGCACGTTTCAAAAAATTAACCTTTCCGTCATTTATTTTCAGCCTTCAAAACTGCTGCCAATCACACAGGAAATGTCTAAATTAAATACAAAATACCCTCACAAGAAACGTATTGCGACATTACCAATTCCCAGTGGGACTGACACTTGATAAGTAGTAATAAATACTTTATAACACCATGTTTTTTGAAAATTGCTAGTCAACCTTCACAGTCACATAATAAATGCAAAATTCAGAAAGATTTTTGAATGCAAATTCCAATTTTATTCTCAATTTCTCAAATTATTAATGATTCTAAATTAACTAAATACAACGCTTTTATGGAAAGGACATAATATTCATTATTTATAGAATGGCAAAGAGTATGTAAACCATTTAGAAATGTAGAAAGTAAATTCTACTTTTTTTTCTGTTTGGCATTAGCATCTCGTATTTCTTTCTCCATGATATCCCACTGTTCGGGAGTAGTAGAAGTTAGATGATTAAATTCGCCAGCGCTGAATGGCAACTCACCACCATCCAATGTTAAAGTCTAAATAAAAAGAGAAAAATAAATAGGTGCTCTGCTTCATCCGTTTTAATACCTTAAAAAGCATTCTCCTCACAAAGATGACAAATGTAATAAAAAAATCGTCTCAAATGTCCCGAAATGAGTGTTTCAGAGAAATACGTAGGCTTGAAATACGATATTTCAACAGCAAAACCACTCTTGATAAGATTTACCCACCACTTGTACGACTTGTCGAGAGGACGTCGAGACCGTAGAGTTTACAACACAATAGATTCTCAAAATTGAAGCAATCGGATTACATTTTTTTACAGAGAATTATACATTCATTCTATAAAAAATGGCGGTTTTTCAGTCTATGGGAATTGTCTGTTTAAAGCGAATCTATTGAAAACACAATGCAGATTATAATGTCAAAGAGATACATAATTGAATTTACTTCGCCAGTCATCCAGCTCGAGAAGTCACTGAGCACATAAGAAGCCAAGTTTGCAATCTCTTCCACCTCTCCAAAACGCCCAATAGGCAGTTTCTTCAATGCGTGGGCTTTAAAGCTGTAATTACAAAATTATAAATCGATTATTTTAATCTTCTTCAATAATGTCGAACCAAGAAATTTCAAATCAGTATTGTAGTTTATTAATAAAGCATGAATTTTGAATCCCTTAATCAATAACTCTCTCTCAGTTTTAACAAAGGATGTGTTCGCATAAGGACTTATCATTATAGGGTGATAGAGGACCAAAAACTACATCGAAAAATGTATCCTTATACATAATCGAGTAGAAATGTTTGTGTGTATGTCGTTTGCTACTCCTCCTTAACTACACATCCGATTTTAAATTTGAATAGCTCATTACAACCGGCTCATCGAGGATTTAAGTGTTCAAATTATGATGCTTTACAAAATATTCACCTCTGACCTTTAAATAGGTCAAAACAAGGTCAGATGCCGCAGAACAGCCGGTCGCTTTCAGCTACTATCGACTGCTTTGGGGTAAAATGTAAAAGTTTTTGACAAAGGGGGGACACAGGCATCTACAGGAAATGTGGACATTCTGATGGACTTCTCAAAAATACTTTCATGCTTTCCGACCTTTAATTTAGCCCCGCTTTGCGGGGCCTTTATTCCTAGTACTTTAAAAAACTTTCAAATTCAAAGTTTCTGGGAAAAAATTCCGAAAGGTTTTTTTGCCCCATGCCCGTAATACTAAAACTGATTTTATCATGATTTTTTTCACATAGCCTCCCATAGTTTGAAGGTAAACAAAAAATATGGGCAAATAAAGGAAGAACCGAAGATGTTTTTTGAATTTTTTGGTGGGTGTTATATTTTTTTTAAAAATTTAAAAAATTTCTAAAGTTTCCGAAAATCCCTATCTCTTAACATAGGCCAAAATACCCTCAGGAGAATCTTAATATGTGACGGAGGGGGTGCTTGCCTGGCTATATGTATGACCTTTTGTATTATGCACTACCCTTAATCACAACTACTAACTCGAATCTTAAAGAGTAAATGATACGAACCCTTGACCTTTGATCCTTGAGGATGAGATGATGATGAGTTGAAGACGATGCAGGAAATTCACAGCAACAGAAATAGGTTTAATTTGGAACTGGAAAATGTATGGATTTATTATCGGGGAAAATGACAAACTTTAAGTTTATATAAATTGTGTGTGAAGCTGAAGACGGCGTAGAGAAGACTGAAGTTCTTCTCGGCTTGAGACTTTGGTTTTGGCTGTGCTTGAGTATTCTTCGGAAGAATACGAATATGATGACGAGTGAGGGTGAAATCCCTCATGTCAATTAGATGGTGTGTCCTGTACGTTACACCCCCCTCCCACAAAAATAGGTTAATGGTCCTTATATGCTTTGACCTTGGTCATTACTTGTTAGGATTACCGTAAACTTTCGTAACTGTCTGTTCCTTCGGTTGTTGAACTTCCTTCTCTTCTGTTGGTACCTCTTTGAAGACAGACAGCTGCTTACTTCTGAATTTGATCTTTGGCCTCTTCGGCGACTTTTGAAGTGTTGTGAGTTGGGTGTCCACTTTTTGAGTTGCTCTGGACAGGTCTTTGGTATTTTAACCTTTCTCTGATAACTCATTGTCGGTCCTTTCGACTGTGTTGTTGTTGATATGGAAAGATTGATCTCTTGAATCTCTTCATGTTGCTTCTCCGTGTCCACATCTTGGATCTCGAATTCTTCAGGTTCTACTTGAACTTGATTAGTGATAACAGTTTCTCCAGTGTCCCACTCTTCAAATTCATAATACTCTGTAGTGAGTTGAATAGGCGATGACACTGTTGAAGATTCTTCCAATATTATCAATGGTGATGGTGGTAGTAATTCTTCAATGACATTACTAATCGATGGATGTATGACACTTAGCATTTCCTCTTCTACTCCTCTTAACCATTTTGGTGATAATTGTTTCCAAAATAACTTCCTCATGGACTGAATTGATTCTGGTCGTTCCATGGCTAATTTCTTAACTTCTTCAGTATTCATTACTTCTGTTGGAGGTTCATCGACATATTGAGCTCGTCGATATCTCCAATTATCGATCGAGACAAACATCTCCAAATGTTTATCCGCGATTCCAACTCGTACGGCATCTTCTTCTGCGGTCTTGATATGGCTGAACTGATAACACTTAGCTGTTGTTTGATTTGATAAGTCAATTGGGTTGATTGAACTGGTTTTCCAGCTCTCATCTCTAAGTTTTATCTTGAGTTTCTGCCAACATAGCAGTAACAGTGATGAATCCTTGACAGCATATCTTCTCATCTGTTCTGGTAAAGGATTGTGTCTCCAATCTGCTAATTGTGAACAGTTGTCCTTGTCGTCGATAAAATTTGGTCCCAGTATTTCTTTGATCATAGTTTTCAACGAGACTTGATATCCCTTCTGGTAAATCGAATTGTTGTAGTTGTACACGTACTGTGTATCAATGACGGCTTGAATAAAAATCCCAAAATCCCTCTGAAGATGTAGGATGTCGTTTCCTCCTCCATGTAGTATTTTGACTGTTTTCTCGGACTCAAAAACAGTTTTTAGATTAGTTTTTATCCACTCAAAACATGACGGAACGTGAATCAAATAATCTCTTGATTTTGTGGATATTTGCAAAATGCAAGTCATACCTCTAAATGAATGTGTTTGGTTTCCTTCCAAGTCCACTGCAATCTCCTTCTGTTGCTCTACATCTGACATTATCTCTTCAAATCGTGATTGTGAATTGACCCACAAAGCTTGTCCCTTGCTCTCCACATGATTAGGCTCGAACGCTGATGCTGATGGACTCCACAAGTAAATCTTTGTCTCAAATGGGTTGTAGCTGTTTGGGAACCTCTTGAGGTGATTAAGCTTTCTCCGATCGTCCATAAAAAGTGGAAATTCGTCCTGCGGTCTAATTCTTGCTACTCCAAACCTTCGTCTTGCTTCCTTCATCAACTCTTTCTTCTTATCCTTCGAAGACATTATGGTGCCAGCTGTAGCTCCAAAAAGCTCCAACTAACCACCTAGAAAACCATAAATACGCAGAAAATTTACATTTAGTCAATTAATATTATTATACGAAATTAATGAACTCCTGATTATGTCAACATATGCCTCTCAAATCAATTATATATATATATACACATCAATACAACTCTTCACATTTATAATATGATTGGGTTATCGGTTGTCTTACCCATATTACTACTGAATGTTATCTTACCCATAGTATTCTTGAAAAGTCTACTGAAAAATCTACTGAAAAGTTTACCGAACTCTGTATTGTCCTGGAACACGTACAGTGCGCTTTGGTGGTAAGTTTTTGATGGACTCTTCAAAGATGACACTTTGCTTTCGCTCTTTTGATGGTTTCTTCTGAAGTCGAGCGTCCTTCATTCGTGGATTAAGTGACACATATGGATATTGGTGTCTTGGGAAGCTTGATACTTCGAAATACGGTTTCATGTCTGATACCTGTTTCTTCTCAATTTGCTTTCTTCTTCCTGTTTGGACCAAATATGTGACTGGAGTGACTTGTTGTACTACAGTGAAAGGTCCTACCCACTTCTTTGATAACTTCCTCATAATATTATTAACCTTATTCGATAAAACATGATTCTTCAACAAAACCTTTTGACCTATCTTGTATGTTACGTGACGGTGGTGCTGGTCATAATATTGTTTGTTCTTCAAACTGGCGGCTACAATATTTGATCTCACCCACTTGATGATTGCTTTTAACTCTTCTGGAATGGTTTTGATCCCTTCAACGGTGGTATCTTCTAGCTGATCATTGCTGTTGGACATTTTTCTATCAAAGGGTAAATTGATTTCTCGTCCTAAGTTCAATAAGGATGGTGTGACCCTCGTAGTGTCGTGTAAAGATGTCCTTAAGGCTAGTGCAAACTTTTGCAAGTGCTTATCCCACTCCCTGTGATTGTCATCTATAAAAGCTCTTATAAAATTACCAATGTTATTATTCCTATATTAAACTTCTCTTACGATGCTTTTAATCTCACACTGCTACTTGATTCAATTACTTTTTGATCCTTCCTATTCTCTCTTAGAATTACTTTTCTTATTTTATAACAAACAACTTTGCACTCACTTCACTGCTTTCTATATCTGATTGATTTTAAATACTTTCTTTCACATTTTATAACTTTCTCTCACCGTACCAACCTTTGGTATTTAACTTTTGATAACTCTTATAGTCTTTATTTCTCTCATATTCTACACCCAGCTTTAACATCTTATTTTTGCACATTAAGATTTATATCTTTGAAACGGCTTTCTCCTCACACTACTCATGCAAATGGTCCTAAGACTGCAACTTGTACAACTAGCACCTAGCTTCATTTAATGGTTCTTATACTGCAACCTTTTCATTAGCACCTAGCTTCATTATGGTCCTCAGACTGCAAATTTATTCTTTTCATATATTTCTTTGTCTACAAATTACTATTATCACTAAGCAAAACATCAGAAACCCCTGACTTCGGTTAACAAATTCTAAACTCCTTTCTTCGTACAATAACTACCTGAATCAACTTTGATCACAAAAACAATGTCAAATTATAGAAGTTGGCCCAAATAACTATTCGACTGGCTAGCTGTGTGCACCAACAACATACCACGAACTTTTTATTCAAACTCTAACTATCAGTGGAGCAAAAGTCTATGACTACTCGTCAGCAACCATGTCTTCTCTCCCCTACCAATAAAAGATTGTATTATTCTAAAGGTTGTCTCAACTTTTAGTGACCAAACTGACTTAAACTTCTTTAATTGACTCATACTTCAAAATATTTAACCTTATAACTCACTCAATAACCATTTTCATATCAACTCTCATATACCAATTCTCAATTATTACATTCATAAAATCATATCACCTAGTAAATTAATTGCTTACGCAAACATTTTGCTTAAATAACAACTTTGCACCTAGCCAACTTCTTCACACTTAGACATAACTCAAATTACTGATTCATTAACTTTTCACCTCATATTATTCCAATTTTGTAATACCCGATTAGATGAATATAGTTTTGTTTTCTAATAAATTCCAAACTCCACCTTATCTACTTCTTACCAATTCAACATCAATTCGTAACTTTCATAACCTTAAATTTTCAATGAAATCCCTAACTCTAATTTTATGATTAAGATTGTTGTAGGGTTTACTTCTTCCGTCCTCTCCTTTTCCACCTAGGTTGTTGTTGATTTTCTGCATAATATTGCTCATCATTATAATCTTGATCCTCAAACGTTGTATTTCCTTCGTCATATCCATCAGACTGACCTTGTGGGTCCACGTCCTGATCCTCGTCATCTTCATACTCTTTTTCGGCAAAACATGCGCTATTTCTCTGACCCTTAGGACAATTAGCCATGAAATGTCCATTCTCATTACAATTGTAACATGTCTTCATACCGTTTGACCCTCGGTTTTCTCTCATTGCAGACCTTCTATCTCGTTGATATTCATCATTAGAATACGAATGTTGATTTCCTTGACTGTTTGAATTTGTTGGAAAATTCTGAATAGAATTATTCTGATGGCCATTGTTACCATAATTTTGATTTGGTTGATTTGACTTATTGGTGTATGAATTTAATGGTGGTAAATTACTTCTGACTCCATCCTTCTTATCTTGATCCTTTAAATCTTTTAGGACTACTTTACATCTTTCTATTAAATGTTCAGGTGACCATACTGCCAACTCACCAACAGCTAATCTTAATCTAGGAACTAATCCTTGTCTGCATCTTTTTACCGTATCCTCTATTCTTTCTCTAGGAAATACCTGTTGACCTAACCGCATCATATCCCATATGAACGATTCTACTGCTTCGTTATCTCTCTGTTTCCTCCTTGTAATATATTCCACCCTATTTTGCTTATCCTGCCAAGTATCATATTTTGCCTTAAACTTATCCTTGAACTCATCCCATGTCATTGGCACTGCTACTGGAATGGACTGTAAATGCTCTAACCACGCTTTTGCATCATGAGAGAGAATGGTACTAACCATATACAAATACTGATCTTGGACATAACCCTGATTACTAAAATATTTCTCAACCTCGGATAAATAATATTCTGCAGTCATCTTATGAGGATGATAAAATGGAATTTGAATATTGGGATTAACAGCCTGAACTCTTAATGGCCTACCCTGCCCTATAGGAGGTTGTACTGGTATGGCTGCTGTGGCTAATCTTGCATTTATATGAGCCTCTAACGCTGCTATCTTGTTAGGAGATAATTCATTTAAAACATCTTGAGGTATGGCTGCCATGTCTACCTGTTCACCTCCCCTTCTTCTAGCTCGACCTCTACCTTGTCCTCTACCTCTTGCTCTTAATGGCGACTGCCCTTCTCTTATTATTCTCTGGCTTGTTCTTCTTAAAGAATAAATTGGATATGAAATACCCGACATGAAATGTTAACCTTCCAAAATTCAATTATCTAGCCAATTTTCAATTGCAAGATAATAATGCTCTAAACCATAAAATGTCTACTTAACTTTAAACTTATTCAGGGATTTTATAGAAATGAAAATTGTGGTCTCCTTTTGACCAAATTACAAATCACTTATACAACTTGTGTGCATGAAAATATCGACTTGACTGTGATTAAATTTTTACTGTATATCAATTTGAACCCAATTCGGAATTAAATACACCTAGTAAATTAACTTCCATAAATTATTCTTAATTTCTCACTGAGATTTCTTATCACACCGTAGCGATATTCTTTCAATTCTTGATTTTAAATACATACATAAATTCAATTAAATTCACATGAAATTACTTTTTCAAAATTTTAGAAGTGTCGACAGACACAATTCAAAATGTCTATCCGACAAATTAATATTTAATTTCCCTCGAGTCCTTCTCTACCCAATTTGTAAAATACTTTCCAATCTTTAAAATAATAATAATCTCTATATGTCCAACAAAATAATATAAATCCCAGTATTTCCAACTAAATCCCTTCCAAAATAATTGCAATAATTTCACAAAGAAAAACTATCTACTTTTACTGGATTTCGACCCGCAATCGAGGCGCCAATTTGTGACGGAGGGGGTGCTTGCCTGGCTATATGTATGACCTTTTGTATTATGCACTACCCTTAATCACAACTACTAACTCGAATCTTAAAGAGTAAATGATACGAACCCTTGACCTTTGATCCTTGAGGATGAGATGATGATGAGTTGAAGACGATGCAGGAAATTCACAGCAACAGAAATAGGTTTAATTTGGAACTGGAAAATGTATGGATTTATTATCGGGGAAAATGACAAACTTTAAGTTTATATAAATTGTGTGTGAAGCTGAAGACGGCGTAGAGAAGACTGAAGTTCTTCTCGGCTTGAGACTTTGGTTTTGGCTGTGCTTGAGTATTCTTCGGAAGAATACGAATATGATGACGAGTGAGGGTGAAATCCCTCATGTCAATTAGATGGTGTGTCCTGTACGTTACAAATAACTCTTTTACATCAAAAGATAAAAATCCACAAAAAATCAGGGTTAAACATCATTAGTTCCTACATGTTTTGAA